>JASANQ010001308.1:0-245671 GCA_030849645.1 Wallacemonas sp. Wsd | reverse complement strand
AAAAACCACCCCCCCCCCCCCCCCCCCGCCCCGACGCAAGCGCACACACACACGCAAAAAACAACAACAACGACAACAAGAGGCTATGGCCCTCCTCCAAGCGCTTCTCTTTCTTCCGCGCGACCACGAGCAGACCGTCCTGACAGCCAGCTGCGTGAGTCCGTTGTACAGACTGGGGCTGCTCCATGGTGACGGTGTTGTTCTCGGCGCGTGCAAGTACGCGCTAACCACCGCGGCGAAACTGCGTGTGACGGTGGTGCGTGACATTTGCAGTCCACCGCCCGTGATAATGCACATCCCAGCCTCGAATCCGAAGGTTCACTTCGAAGCCGCGGATATGTCCGTGCCGGCCATTACCGCAGCGCTGTCTGAACTTGTAGACTGCAGCTTCTGCTGCATCGAAGTCGACGTCACCGACGAGCCGAGCACAGATGACCAGCAACGGCTCTCCACCAGCCTCGCACCTTTACTCCAACGGGTGGAGCGCCTCCAAATTAGCTATCTGCGCTACTGCACAAGTTGGGTTGCGCCAGCTGGACTCGAGCACTTGGAACTCCACTCATTTGTGGGTGACATGGACACCCTGCTGAGTTTTGTGAAACAAAGCTGCTTAAAAACGCTAAGCATCACCGACTCGGTAACATTCACAGATGAAACCACCGCCGTGGCGTGCTTACCATCAACTCTGCAGGAGCTGCGGTTGGACGGCTGCAACTGTGCCGACGCGTTCGTCGGAAACCTTCCGTGTGCCGCCGGCTTGCATCGCCTGTGCGTGGACGAATGTGACCAGCTTTCTGAGCTGGATCTTGGACACATGACAGAACTGCGGTCACTCTCGGCGGCGCGAACCGCACTCAACGGCGATGGCTTACGAGGGCTACCACTGTGCGCTCATCTCCGCTACATCAACCTCAGCGCCTGCTCGGAGCTTCACGACGTCAACGCGCTCGGCGAATTACAAAATCTCCGCGAGCTGTTTATTCATGAAACAGGCGCCACCAATGCAGGAATCGTAGGCCTCGGCGGGTGCCACGCGTTGGAGAAACTCAATTTAGGTGGATGCCTCTCCATCACGAGTGTGAATTGTCTCGGCACTCTTCGCAACTTGAGGGAATTGCATCTCTGGATGACACGCGTGCGCACAGAGGGCATCACTGGTTTGTCTGGATGCCTCTCCCTGGTGGAGGTGGTGTTTGACGGCTGCTCACGCCTTTCCAGTGTTAGTGCGCTGGGTGGCCTGCCAAATCTTCGGTTTGTGTCCCTGAGTCAAACCAACGTGGACACAGCGGGGGTGAGGGCACTCGAGGCATGCCCAGAGCTGGAAACTCTGGATGTCCGCGGCACACGAATTGAAAAGCCACCGAAACTATTCATGAGACATGCTGTGGTTGAATTTTTCGCACAACTGCCATAAAACAGAGAAAGAAAAAAGTGAACTTACGAGGAGAGCAAGCTTAATGGAAGAAATAATTTTTCGTCCTGCTTCTCGCGCCGTCTGTGTGTACACATACTGATGGGCAGCGAAGTGACACTCAGTTGCTTGCCTTCTTTTTTTTTTTTTAGCTTCACTGCTTTGAGGGGCTGACTCAGTGGACCGTTGTGTATATAGATACATAGAGTTTCTTTCACCCCAACATCTCACCATCTCTCTTCATCTCTATTGCCCCTTTCTGTTTCCCTTTTGTGTGTATGTGTATGTGTGTGTGTGTGTGTGTGTGGCCTGACGGACAGTCTGTTTTGTATTTCCCCATTTTCTGCACCGGCTCCTGTCTCAGCTTTTGCCGAGTGCGAACCGCAGTACTTGTTCCCTCGCCACAGGAAAAAAAAAACAAAAAAAACGGTGCACACACGAAACAGTAAGGAAAAAGGTCTTCTTGATTGGCACTCATGGGCAACACACTTTCTCTCTGTCCTCACCCAGTTCACACGTTCTTGGCCTCTTATGGCCTAGGCCGTTCTGACGGCCCCACTGGCACAGTGATCAAGGGTGTTGAGTACTCGACGGTGAAGCTGATTGGCGAAGGCGGCTACGCGTTTGTGTACGAAGGTTACAATAATGTAACAGGCCAGCGTGTGGCACTGAAACGCTACGTCTTTTCTGAGACCTCTCAGCAACGGCGTGCATCGGACGAAATGGAAATCTACGAAGCTGCCTGTCCCAACGAGTTCGTGGTGACGTACTTTGATTCAGAGGTTGTGTACCGCCCACACACGGCCTTCCCAGAGATGTGGATCGTGATGGAGTACTGTGAAGGGCCGTCCCTTCAGGGCTACTTGAACAATCGCATTCGCGCCGGGCAACACCTGTCACTCCCTGAAGTGTACGAGATTGTCGACAACGTGATTCACGCCATGGCTCACCTTCACTCCATGTCTCCACCTACCTCACACTGGGACATCAAACCTGATAATTTTCTCTTTACGGAGACCGGAGCGCTGAAGCTGTGTGATTTCGGCAGTGCGTCACGTGTGTACTACCAGGCGCGCAATTCGATGGAAGTGAACATGGCTGAGGCCGAGCTTGACGAGCGAATGACTTTTCTGTATCGCCCTCCTGAATCGCTGGACCTGTGGTCCAAGCAAAAGGTGGACACCGCCGCGGATATCTGGGCTCTGGGTGTGCTCATCTATGTGCTGGTGTTTGAGGAGATGCCCTTTGACTCTCAAAAGCTGGAAATCATTGATGCCATTCCGAAACGGTACAGATTCTCGAGCGAAGACCCCTGCCCGCTGATCTTCCGGCCTCTGATGCAGTTGGTGCGCTCACGTATGCTGGTTAAGGCACCCAACGAACGAGCTGACATTTTTGCTATCTCGGCAGAGATGGAAAAGATATCGGATCTGCCTGCGATCGCTCGCCCGCGCGCTGGAAGCCAAGTCTCACAGCGAGCACGCTTCCCCGACTAGATTCCGTCAGCAAGATCGAGAGAAAACAAGGAACAACAACAACAAACAAAACACATCAAAAAGTAGCCAATCCGTGATGGAGCTGTCCACCGCCAGACTATTACTGTTTTGCTCTTCTCTACCCCTCTCTAGTTTTGCTCATATACACATGCTGAGATATATATATATATATATATATATTTGTTTGCTCGGTTGATTTGCTTCTCTTTTCCTTCTATTGTCCTTCATTGTCACCTTCTTTTTTTTTTTCCCCTCTCTTTTTTTTTGTTTTGTTTTGTGACTGCGACCTTGCGAATTGAACAGACAAAAACAGCAAAAGTCAAATGGTTGCACCAGCCACACACGCTTGTCCCCGAGCTCTACGCAATCACTCAGTCGTCTCACACACACACACAAAAAAAAAACTCTTCGTCCTGCTCTTTCTTTCTTCTCCGTCCTTTCAGGTCGAGGGAACCGAGGGGGCATTGGCACTGCCACAAAGCTGGACTCGACTCCATCCGTTATCTATTCGCCGTCACATCCGCGGCCGCCCTCGGATTTGCTGACGTTCTCCCCCACGTCAGTGCGACATGCGGCGAGCACCCCACCACGCTGATTGCTGATTCTCTACCCTCTCTCGTTTTCTCCTTGTTTCTATCCCGTGATTCTGGCATTATCCGTGCAGTAGCTGTCGCAGATCACACATACACAGACGCACACACGCACACTCGTACGAGATTGGGCGACTCTGGCACAACATGACTTCCCGGCACCAAGCCAAATCGCAGCCGGTAAACGTGCGGCTTGTTCCAGAGTCGGAGACAGCCCGCCATAATTTTGTCTCGGCAGATGTCATCCATCAGAACTCTGACTTCCGCGCGTTCGCAGAGCGCATGCGGGACACCGCGCGCATTTTTGTGGTCAGCCATGGCACTGCTGCGGAGCCCGTATCATTTAACGCCGAGCACCCCCTGGACGACGAGGGCAACAAGCGGTGGCTCGATTGCTGCCTGTGGGACTACTTGGATAGAAAACGCCGCTTTGAGTCACGCTTCCACTCGCGGAGGCAGCTGATACTGAAGGCATTGGCTGTGGTGGCGGTGATACTGGCTGTCCTGTACATGTGCTGGCCGATTTGGGAAGTTTTCATTGACGTGGAGGCTGAGTCGTTTTACCGCACGCTGGAAGTCACCTCCAAGGCGACCCCCGCCGAAATCAAAAAGGCGTACCGCGAGCAGATGAAGAAATGGCACCCTGATCACAACCCCACATGTGGCGAACGGTGCCGCACCCAGGCCATGAAGATCCAGCACGCCCACGATGTTCTTCTCCAGCGCGGTGATCAGCGTTTCGCCCTAGCCAATCGGTACCGTGAGGAGCTCCTGCAACTGCGATCCATTGTCTTTTTTCGAGTGTACTCCATGGCATTCAGCTCCGCACAGGCTCTGTTCTACATTTTTAAAAGAATGGTTCACCGCCCGCTCTCCGGCGATGAGGAGTTTGGACTGTCTGCGCTGTGCAAAGTTGGCACGCTCGTCTTCTTCACCGCATACGAGGTCATATTTGTCTCCGGGTTTAATCCATTCATGGTGCTGCAGGTCTTTTACTACTGCGCTACCGTCGCCAAGGCTTCCGCGCAGGAAAAGGCACTGGACACAGCGCGCAAGGCATCGTACATTGACTTGACGAGGGAGGCCACTACTTTGCTGCCCTCCCTCACGGCAATTTGCGTGGTGCAGATGTTCCTTTCCAACGACGCAACAGGCTGGATGGAGAGTGCGTTTCAGATGGCCTTCGGCTCTCTCTACGTACTGTCGTTCCTCTACAACTTTACACCCAATGTGTACGACAACTTCTTGCTCCGTAAGTGCTCGCTGCCGATCCGGTACATCTCACCTGCCACGCTTCGTTTCTCGTGGACGGCGTTCATTACCTCAGAGCTGGGCTTCGTCGTAGATGACCTGTTCGTGTTCACCTGCCGCGTCCCATCCATCTACCGCTTTGCAGTCTACGGTGTTCACTGCCTTTTCCTCTGCCAGATGTGCTTCCTTCCGTGGGACGCTCCTGTACGGAGCCCGCAGAAGGCAAGCGTCACGGCGGCCGCGCCTCAGCAGTCTTCCGCTGCGTCGGCAACCCCCTCTGCGGGGGAGACCGCTGCCGACGAGGCGACGGTCGTCGCACGCGGGGCGAATGCGTCCGAGGCCGACATGCTGTCAAACTTGGACACGGAGCCGACCCCGTGGCTTGATGTCATTATGATCAAGTACAAGCGTCTTCTCGAGGCGCTTGCCCGCGACTACACGCGTCGCTTCGGACGTAAGCCCGACACGGTCGACCTGGCATCCTGCACCGATCTCGAGCACGTCTCTGTGTTTGCCCTCTTCCGCGAACAGGAAGGCGGCGTGGAGAAGCAGAAGCTGAACCACTTGTGCAAGGTCAAAGATCCTCGTTTCAGCCAGTGGCTGGCGATTGAGCGCGGGTCCAGGCTCATGCTTCCCGCAAATCCAGCCGAACTCAAGGGGCGCACTGTCCAAGCAATCTACAAGGAAAAACTCGGCCCGCTGGCTTCCATGACGCTGTCAGATCTCTGGCGGTCACGCCTCAACACGGCCCAGTCCGCCGACTCCGGGATGCCGCCGCGACAGCTTGCTCGACTCTTGGCCTTTGCCACCATCTTCGCCGCGCTCATCGTTTTCCTCGCGTGTCCGGTGCCGTTTCTGACGACGCTCGCTGCCACAAGGGAGCTACTCAAGACGTCCCGGCCACTGATTCTCTTCCGCTTTGCTGGTGTGCACGCAGTGCACATGTTGAATCGAGTCGCCGCGGGGCTCCTCACCATGTTCGATGGGCAGGTGATCCTTCTCACTCCGGACTACCTGGACAGCGCACGCCACCTGCACATGTACAACTTCACGACCCCGTAAACAAAGCACTTGATACGTGGTTGCCTGAGAGCACGTGAAGAGACGAATAGTGTTGTTGTTGTTTTGCTGTTCGTGTTCGCGTTAGTGATATTGATGGTGTTGTTTTGCTTCTCTCCTTCTCAGTCTCTGGCTTTGCGGAGGGTCAAGCCTCGACGTATTTCAAAATAAAAAAGGTATACACTGGCATTCCCCTCCGCGCGCAGACGCGGACGGAAGCTGTCGTCGTGATCCAGGCAGCAAAAAAAAAAAAAAAAAAGCGTGCAAAGCAAGACGCTACGCGCACGGGAAGACCGTTGTCAAATATATATATATATATATATATATATGTAATCACGCCATGCTGCGGCGTCTTTCACTTGGCAGCGACGCGCTTCCTCGCCACAGCTCTGTCAAACAAATCACGCGTCTCCTCCTTCTTCGCACTTTTTTTTTTTTTAATCCACTCGTCCGCCTGCTTCAGTATCCATCGTCTATTGTTGAAGACAAGCACGCGTAAAGTTAAAAAAAAAAAAGAAATATACTAAAACATATCATCCGACAGGCTTGTACTCTCTTGACGCGGCGAGGACCATAATGCCACCAAAAATCACCGCGGCTGCCGCAGACGGCGAGAAGAAGAGCGGGTTTACGTGGAAAACCATCGCGTGGATGGTTGGTGTTCAGCTGGTGATTACCATGGTACTCGGATCCTTCATGGCGTCCCCCAACGCGGGCCGCACTGGCAACACTCAGGGCGACAGCATTGCGCGGAGCGGTATCGCCGACGCGGCGGCGTCTCCCTCGGCCTCGCAGTCCGCTAGAACACTGCGGGCAGCATCTGTCAGTGGACTCCGTCCATTTGCTAGACCAGGGGAGTTCTTCTCTTTGCGCGTGGACTGTGACTTGGCAGGGTTTGAGCCGATTGTGTTCCCGCGCTTGGCCTTCAACAGTGCCGCGCTCACAGCCACGCCAAATACCACTGTGTACAGGTCTCTTGACCTCTCTGACTGCGCGCGGCGCAATTGCTCAGCGGACGTGCGTGTCACATGGACCATGCGCGGCGAGACGTTCGAGGACCACACCCCACTGATCCATTTCTTTGCCGACAAGAAGAAGAAACGGACACAGCTGCTGTTGAATCGGCACAGCGCTGATCTTGCGGACAGCGAAAAGTCGGCCGAGGACGCCCACGGAGCGTCGGACACGTTGGAGGAGGAGGAGCTGGCGGAAGCGTACCATGCCCACATCCAGCCGGTGCTGACACTCAGCCCCATTGTCGACTTCACGGCGCCGCTTCCGCCAAACGCGCTGGAGCTCGTCCCGCGTATCAGCGATGAGGTGTATGGGCCAGCCGTGTACGTCAACAACTTTTGGGTGTTGCGCAGTCACCTCAAAGAGGTCAACACAACAATGGCCGCCGAGCCCTTCTTGTTCAGGCTGGAAATTCTTCCCGTGCCTCTCTGGAAGGTGCTCATGTACACGCAGTTTGACGCCGGCGTGAACCAGCAAGTTGGCATGACCGTGCAAGACCTCGATGAGACCAAGAGAATGTTTTTGGAGACGAATCCGTACTTGCTGGCCGTGACCACCATTGTCACCATTTTGCACATGCTCTTTGAGTATCTGGCGTTCTCCAACGATGTCAAGTTCTGGCGAGGGCGGAAGAATTTCAAGGGACTGTCACTGCGCAGCGTGGCCATCAACTGCTACTTCCAGACCATCATCTTTTTGTACCTGATGGACAGCCAGGAAACATCGTGGACGATTCTGTTGCCATCGGGGATTGGTGTGCTGACGGAGTACTGGAAGCTGACGCAGGTCGTGCAAATTGTGCCAGTCAACCAGCCGGGTCACGGGCCCGATGACGGGACGACGAGCCAATCGGCTGCGGAGAGTGAGGCCGCTCCCCCATCGTCGTCCGTGCTGACGCTGTTTGGCTACACGCTGCAATTTCGCTCCTCCTACGACACCCGCACGCGTCGCTATGACCAGGACGCCATGCGCTTCCTCTCGTACGCGATGATACCAGTGCTTTTGTGCTACAGCATCTACTCGGTGGTGTACACACCGCACAAGAGCTGGTACTCGTACCTGATCCACACGCAAGTCCAGTTCGTCTACATGTTTGGGTTTGTCATGATGCTTCCTCAGATCTTTGTCAACTACAAGATGAAGAGCGTGGCGCAGATTCCGTGGCGAACGTTCATTTACAAGGCCCTCAATACCGTCATCGATGACCTGTTCGCCTTTGTTGTGAAGATGCCGTGGCTCCACCGTCTGGCGTGCTTCAGAGACGATGTTGTCTTCGTCATTTTGCTGTATCAGCGCTGGATCTATCCCGTCGACACCACCCGTGCGGAGGACGGCGAAGAGGAGCCGGCAGAAGGCGCGCTGTCTCGGGAAGACAACGACGCTGAAACAAAGAAGCGCCAGTAGCTCACTTACACTGCACACACACGCAGACATCCACAGACATGACACAAAAAAAAAAAAAAACACCGGACACCGGACACAAGACACCGGACACCAAGAACACTCGGAGGGATGCACTGCCTCAAATCTCGCGGAGGCACTTTCGTGTCGGCGGTCAAGCGGCGGGAAGACGTTGGGACTCACTGTTGTGGCGCGTCGATGCTTGCTCAAAGCTCTCGCTCTCTCTCTCTCTCCATTCTGCTGCATTCATTCCGTCTTATCCACGCACTTTTTGCCCTCTTTCTTCGCTTCTATTAACAGAGAATCAGGGTGTCGGCGCACACTCGTTGCTGTTCACATTCGCACCTGGACTGTCCTTTTTCTCCTGTACCTCTCTGTTCCTCTCCTCCCGTCGACCTCGTCAACTTGTTGAAGGTTTGTTGTTGTTGCTTTCCACTTGACCGCGCGCCAGCTCACCTTGGTGCTGATGACGCAGACACCCACGCGCAAGCATAGATGGGGTGAGGTGCTTAGCGAGCTGGCCGTGCAGCAAAACCTGCTTCATGAGCTGCTGCTCTCGGAGGATAGCCGCTCAAACTCCGCATCGCCGCGCCGCCATTTGATCTCCCCGAGCCCGGACCCCTCTCGGCTGCCACCGCCGCCAGCAGAGGAGACGCCGGCCTCGCACCAGCACAACCGTGTGCTGGAAGCCGACGAGGGTACCGCTGTGGGGCTGGGCACCGGCAGAGCCAAGAGCGAGGCCGTGACGCACCTGATCGAGGCCTTGTCGACATCCTCGTGGTCCAGTCAGCAGAGCGACGAGGACAGCCAGGACGATAGCGTCACAGGCACGGAAGGGGCGAGGGGCGTGGTGGCAGGAGGCGCGCCGCTGGCACAGGAGGCTGCCACCGCAGCGGACACAGAGAGAGGCACTCGCCACCGCTTCTTTGCTGGCGCAATGCGACTTATCGATGACGAATACGACGCGCGTCAAGCTGTCGTTCTCGAAGAAATGATGAACTTCACTGAAATTTCGAGTGTGTACCTCCTTACGACGTTCACCTCCTCCACACCACAGCACCTTTGAATGTCGGCACAAGCCTACTTTTCGCACTGGGCTTTGCTGGCCACGAGCACCTCACAGGTGCCCTGATGGACGACGAGCGCTGGATGTTGTTGTTGTTGTTGTTGTTGTTGTTTCTCCACTCCCTCCCTCTTTGTTCTTTTTTTTGTTTTGTTTTCTTCGTTGCTCTCCCTGCTCACTTTTTGCAGAGTGGCAGTCACATTTTGCACACATACATTGCATAGACATGTCGATTAGAGACACGCCCCATCATCACTCCAGAAGAGGAACGTCACCGTTATGGCTCACTCTTGCTCTCCCCAACCCCTTGAACACAGACTCACACGCCCATGTGCATCGCGGTCAACGGCACGCATGCGTGCATGCCCTTCGTTTATATATCCCGCCTGGTTCGCAAAATCGTAGGTCTGGTTATCGGACTACCAAATTCCCCTCGTACGTTCTCACCAAAAAAAAAAAAAACTGCACCGCTTATCATGTCTCCTCCGCATTTTTCTGTCACCTTCCTGTATGTGTTTACTTGCCCTGAAACAGCGCGGCCTCCTCGACGCGTGGTAGCTGCTGCTTGAAATTTTTGATTTTACATCTCTCTGTGTTCCTCTCTTTTTTTTTTTTTCACTTTGTTCACTCGTTGGTGGAATTCAGCCTCGCTGTACTCTCTTTTTCTCTTTGTGTTTTCCTTTTTTGTTTCTCTCCGCGTTTATATTGGCTCATCATCCCATTATTGTACTTGCTGAAATACGAAATTTTTATCCTCTTTTTTTTTCTTTTCTTTTGCCTTTGGTCCATCTTGGTTTGTGCTTTCAGTTCTACGCCGCTGGCCTGCGCTCTCCCAGTTGACGTTATCCCCCCCCCCCCAAGGAACGAGGTTATAGAAAGAAAGGAAAAAGCACGCAGCCATGCACGTAGAGCTGCGCGTGAGCGAGGTCTCCAAGGCCTGTTGCCTGGAGCCGGAAAGCTTCTTTCGCGTCAAGCAGTTGCTGGCGTCACACAAGCGTGTCAAGTCATTTGACGGCACAGACACCCCTTTGGACGCTGTCATTACCCCCTCCGTCGTCTGTCAGCAGAAAAAGTTCGACCTTCTCTCCCTTTACGGCAACACAGCCAGTGGGCTGGCAGCACAGAAGCGGGAGGAGCGCAGCTTTTGCCCGAAGCTGCGCGTCCAGTTTGTGCTGGAGCGTGTGGTCAAGATGGAGACATCCGACCTTGCCACCAGCCGCGACCGTGACCAGCACGAAAAGCAGGTGAAGAGCAAATGGGATGGCAGCGGGATCCGCACGCAACGCTTCTCCGCCTGTCCGCGTGAGGTTCTCCTTGCTTCACTTCCGGCGTCCGTCATGGACTGTGTCGTGAAGATTCGCCTCCTTCAGCTGCCGCCCACACTGCCAAGCACAGGCGCCGGTGCGCGTCTTGACGAGGCCATTGGCTGTCACCCAGACGACGATGAAGAGTGCCATCACGACACCCCCCTGTGCATCGGCGTGACCAAAATTACGCTGAAGGAGCTCATGTCTGTCCGCGGTGGCGTGCGCATGACGCTCCAGGCGAAGCGCACCATCACGTCACTCGTGGAGGAGCTCAATCTCAACACCGTCGCCACAAATGCCATGTTCGGCAAGGACGTCGGCGGCAGCGCGTTCTTGACCTTCCAGGTGGTGCCGTACGCGTTTGGCAAGGTGCCGCTGGCCAAGCTGCTGCTCTACAAGGAGCCTGTCCCAGGCCAGAACAGTGGGATGGACGACAACGACTTGGGCAGCGTCAGCCGGCAGTCGTCCATCGGCGGCAAGTCGCTTGACAGGCAGAACATTTCCGGCCACGGCTCGGCGGCACTCACCAGGTCCGTGGACCAATTCGACACGCCAGCCGTGCGTTTCATGCTGGTGCCGTACATGGCGTTGGTGGACACAGCCCTGCGTCTGCACGATGCCATATCGTGGCGCCGCCCCGTGAAGACGCTGCTGCTGCTGCTCATACTGGGCGTGGTCATGTGGGGCGACATCCTCGACGTCGGACTCGTCATGGGCGGCGCGGTGGAGCTGTTTTTCTTTCTGCGCAGCATGTCCATTTTCTACTACACGCCTCTGGCGGACAGCCATGCCCAGGCGCTGGTCTCGCCGCTGACCTCCGCACGCAGCTCGACGGTGTACTTGTACGGTCGGCAGAACGTCTTGCTGAACACGCTGGTGCGCTGCCGACTCTTCTTCGCCAATGGGCTCCAGGAGGACTGCTTTTACGAGGCCGCCCTTGTGCTTCACCTGCTTCGCCGTCGCCAGCGCACGCTCCTCGTGCAGCTCGCGCTCGTGATGCTTTTCCTGACCGTCATCTCCGTCGAGACCCTCTTTGCGCTCATCCTCTTCACGTGCTTTGTGCTGTACCCCGTGTCGGTGCGCCTGCCGAACCTGCGCGGGGCCCCCAAGAACCCCAACGCGACCTGCGAGGACGACGCCACCAGCACTCTCCGCCACGCCGTGCTTTTTTTCCGGCGCGCCTACCGGCTAAACCGCCCCATGCAGATCACGCGCGTGGTGAAGATCGCGGCCCCGCGCCGGGTCCCCACGCCGCCTCCGCGCCGCATCACGGACGCCACCGCCTCGGTGCCTGGCCTCCCGTCGCTCGCACGGCTGCCCTCCACGACGTACAGCTACAGCGGCCCCAGCGCGGCCTTTATGCACTCGCTGCACGACCGCACCGGCACCAACAACACGGACGTGGCGGACGCGGCGAGCACCACCAGCGGCGCCTTCGCCGTTTCTGAATCGTCCAGCGCGAAGAAGCCGATGAGCAACCGAGGCGTGCCCTTCGCGCACCGGCGTGCCATGACGATGGATGGCGTGGGCCCCATTGAGCGCCCCCCACAGCCGCTGCTGCTCGACGGCACCCACATTCTGCGCAACGCATCCGCGGCCCCCTTGTCGTTTGTGATTATTTCCTTCACGTGCGACCTGGCCGCCTTCACGGACGGCGTCTCCTCCATGGGTGCGACGACGATGATGCCGCGGGGCTCGCCCAGCGCCGCGCTGGTGGGTCGTCTGGTCCGTCACATGGCGTTTGCCAGCTCCGTCGCCTCCAGCACAGCGGGCGGCACCGACCGGCAGGCCGTCTTCCAACGCTTCTTCAACGAAACATTCAATCTGCTCTTCTTCATTCGCCGGAACGTCACCTACCAGGCGTACATCACGCCCAAGTCACTCTCGGCGGCCAAGCCCGTCACGAGCGAGGTGCTGCGCTCGGACATCTTTGTGCGTCCCGGCTTCCTGGTGGAGCAGGGTGTGGACGACAGCGTGACGGCAGCACTGCTCGCCTTGCCCAAGGATGTGAGCGGGCCGCAGGTGATCAAGCTGCCCGCCTCCCCGGGTGCCGACAACAGTGCACGCGCGCTCGCGCTGATGGGGGCTGCGCTTCTGCAGGGCAGCCGTCTCTCGGTCTACACGCCCGGTGCGACGAGCCGGAACTGCAGCCTGATTGTGCCCCTGCAAGCGGGCAGCGACCACATTGAGCAGCGCATGATCTCGAACCCGTGCCCCCCACCGCTCTTCAACGCACTCGAGGAGATGTGGCGCAACAAGCAAGGCGCGTCTCCGCCAGGGGAGATGACCATCTCTGCCGATATGGTGCTCCAGGTCATCAGCACGTACCGCAACCAGCAGGCGGCGGGCAGCACCTTGCTGGCGGGCTCACCGCACGGCGCCAACACCATGGCCGGCCCCAGCACAAGCAGCGTCGTCCCCGATGAGCCGCCGCATGCCCTGACGCAGCGCCGCAGCTTCTTCCAGACCCTGACCAAGACGAACACCAGCTCGCACCCAGCCGGGAACCACACCCCGCGCCTGAGCCAGACATTTTACGGGACGCTCCCCGAGGCCCGCCGCACATCCGGTGCCTCGCAGGTCTCTCGTGAAAACAGTGCCGCCCGCCTCTCTCGCAAGGGGGGCAGCGGCCACGAACGCTCCATGCCAAGCTCGCCCATGCTGGGCCACGACACAAGGCAGCTGTCCATGCAAAGCTCCTTCGAACCCCCTGAGCTCCGCGCAACCCACGCCGGAGGTGACACCAACAGTCCCCTGCGTGCGGGGCTGCACAGTCAAGAAGAAATGGGTGCATACTCGTAGAGAGGAGGAGAGGAAAGACAGAGAGAGAGAGAGAGTGATGCTGCATTCAGACATTTTTTTGTCTGTCTCGCCGTGTCCCATTTTTCGTTCCGTTTTGTTCAGATACCATTTTTTTCCTTCTTCGGTTGAGTGCTGCAGTGCCTCAATTCATGATGAGGTCCTCTGGAACCAGCGCCATCTGCTTGGAACACAGAACCTGCAAAACAAAACAAAACAAAACAGCAACAAAAAAAAAGAATGAAGGTTACTGCGGCAAGTGCAACTCATCTTCAGCGATGCGTTTCTCGCTGTAGTTCGAATGTGGCTACTGTTTACTCTTCTCATTTCACTCGCCTCAGCCTCGGCTCCCCCGGCGAGCATCGAATAGAAGGACGTTGCTGTGCTTGCAACAGGCGTCGCGCCTGCCCGCAAGGCGCTCTGCACGTGACATCGCATGCGTGTCTCTGGTTCTCACGCTTGTCCTCGATCATCCCTCAGCTCTCTTTCCCCTTCCTTGTCTCCCTCGCTGTGCCTCTGTGATTCACTCGCCATCCTCGTCCTGTTCGCCGACTTTGTCTGCAAGCTACCGCTCAGTTCAGATTGGCCTTGGCGTCGTCACACCAGATTAAAACTAGACTTACACAAACGAGCACTCGTTTAGTTGTGAGGACCCCATTGGCTTGACACACACACTCTATTCGCACACGGGCCATTCACGCTGACTTGTCGGCCAACTCTGCGTGACATTTGCTTTCTGTCTTTTCTTTTTCTCTCTCTCTTGCCCTCTCTTTCTTACTATCTCTCTCCACCTCACGATGTTCAGCCGAGTTCCTATTCGCCTTGCGCAGCGGGTCGCCTCGACGCAGACCCGCCGGCTCTTCTTCACACAGACCGTCCGTCGTGGCGCTGCTGTGGCCGGTGGTGTGGCCACTGGCGTGCTGGTCGGCGGCGTGACGTTCGTCTCGTGCTGGGGCACCTCGTATGACACCGCTGCGGCACCGTTTGACATCCGCTCTCTTCGCCAGGATATCGAAGATTTGATCCAGAATAATCCCTCCATCGGCCCCACGTTTGTGCGCCTTGCCTGGCACGAGGCCGGCTCGTACGACTGCAAGAAGAAGGACGGCTCACCCAACTCCGCCTCTATGCGCTTCAAGCCGGAGTGCGAGTACGGCGGCAACAAGGGCCTCGACAAGGGACGTGACGCACTGGAGCCGCTGAAGCTTCGCTACCCACAGATCTCCTACGCGGACCTCTGGGTGCTGGCGGCGTACACGGCCATCGACTACATGGGCGGGCCTGAGATTGAGTTCCACTGGGGCCGTGTGGATGCCAAGGACGGCTCCGTGTGCGGTCCTGACGGCCGCCTTCCCGATGGCGCGCAGACGCAGAACCACGTGCGCACCGTCTTCACCCGCCTCGGCTTCAACGACCAGGAGACGGTGGCTCTGATCGGCGCGCACACGTGCGGCGAGTGCCGCCTCGAGAGTAGCGGCTTCGTTGGTCCCTGGACGCACGACAAGAACGGCTTCGACAACTCCTTCTTCACCGCTCTTCTGGAGGAGGAGTGGGAGCCGAACCCGGATGTGCAGCAGCTCCAGTTCATGGACCGTGAGACGAAGAACTTGATGATGCTGCCCGCGGATATCGCCCTCATCCTCGACCCCAAGTACCGCAAGTTCGTGGAACTGTATGCGCATGATAATGATCTTTTTCTCAAGGACTTTGCCGCGGCCTTTCAGAGGCTCACGGAGCAAGGCGTGTCCGTGACGCTGAAGGCCATCCCCCAAGAGGCAGAATAGCTGGGCCTGCTAGGCGTAGGTCCAGAGGGAGAAATAGAGAACAATAGCGGTTTTTACATGAACGAGAACAAGTACACACATCCACATACAACACATGGTGAGTCGCTTGCTTCCTTCGGGTTCTCTAGTGGTGTGCGTCAATGATACCGTGCTCTTCACATCGGTTCTCTTCCACTTTTTTGTTTGTTTTTTGTTGGTGTTAATATTTGTTCGTTTGCTGCGGCTACTATTATGTCTGTGGCTGTCCCCCCAACCCTTATTTTTCTTCTCGACAAGTGCAGCTCCATGTGTATCTCATGACCACATCAACGATCGCGGGTGTATCCTCCTCCTTGTCAAGCGACGTCTGTTTCTTTCAATGTAGTTGAAGGAGCGATCGTGGATGATTCATTGAAAATAAAAATATATGTCTACCTCGGAGTCATGGCGCATGGCGCTTGCTGTCACACCAAACGAAGGAAAGAAAATGAAGAAAGACATCCGTGACCCCACAGAGAACATGAAAACGCAATCCATTGATTGCTCTAAGCAAACTTTTACGTCTCGTCTCTTCATAAACTTGTGAATCAGAAGCTGGAGAACCGCGCATTCATTTTTTTTTTTGTCTGGACATCCATGTGCCTCGAAAGGTGCGCGCGCGAGAGGGGGAGAAGCGCAATTTAGCACAGCTCCTAGCAGCACACCCATCCACGCCTCTCTTTCTCTCTTCCGCCCCATGCATCGGCTCGCCTATCCTGCCACTCTCTGACACCTCACATGCAACTGCCAACTCCCTCCGCCTTCCCCACTTCACCCGCTTCACGTGTTCGTGCCTCGACCGCTCGAACCGCGCTTGACAATATCGACAACTGCCGCCTGCATAGTGAGCACTCCCGTTTTTTTTCCCCTTCCGCGGTATCCACAGCTTCTTCGTCACACAAAGAAAAAAAAAGACTTTCCCTCTCCATATCGCCAATATTCTTGCCGTGATGTTCAGCCGAGTTCCTATTCGCCTTGCGCAGCGGGTCGCCTCGACGCAGACCCGCCGGTTCTTCTTCACACAGACCGTCCGTCGTGGCGCTGGTGTGGCCGGTGGTGTGGCCACTGGTGTGCTGGTCGGCGGCGTGACGTTCGTCTCGTGCTGGGGCGGCAACCCGCGCGCAGAGGCCCCTCCGTTTGACGTCAAGGCCATTCGCGAAGACATTGAGGAGCTCATCTCGAACAACATGTCCATTGGCCCCACGTTTGTGCGCCTTGCCTGGCACGAGGCCGGCTCGTACGACTGCAAGAAGAAGGACGGCTCACCCAACTCCGCCTCCATGCGCTTCAAGCCGGAGTGCGAGTACGGCGGCAACAAGGGTCTCGACAAGGGACGCAACGCGCTCGAGCCCATCAAGAAGAAGTACCCGCAGATCTCCTACGCGGACCTCTGGGTGCTGGCGGCGTACACGGCCATCGAGTCCATGGGCGGTCCGGCTATCCCGTTCTCCTGGGGCCGTGTGGATGCCAAGGACGGCTCCGTGTGCGGTCCTGACGGCCGCCTTCCCGATGGCGCGCAGACGCAGAACCACGTGCGCACCGTCTTCACCCGCCTCGGCTTCAACGACCAGGAGACGGTGGCTCTGATCGGCGCGCACACGTGCGGCGAGTGCCGCCTCGAGAGCAGCGGCTTCGTTGGTCCCTGGACGCACGACAAGAACGGCTTCGACAACTCCTTCTTCACCGCTCTCCTGGACGAAGAGTGGGAGATCAACCCCGATGTGCAGCAGCTCCAGTTCATGGACCGTGAGACGAAGAACTTGATGATGCTGCCCACGGACATGGCTCTCATCCTCGACCCCAAGTACCGCAAGTACGTGGAGCTGTACGCCAAGGATAACGACCTTTTCCTCAAGGACTTTTCCTCCGCCTTTAAGAAGCTGACCGAAAACGGTCAAACGGCCAATCTCAAGGGCCTCCCTGCTTAGTTGTTCGAGTCACTGCGGCGAGAGCCTGATACAAAACAACAACAACAACAAAAAAAAAAAAAGCAATCACAACTGCCACACTATACACATGCACACAAACGTACAACAGTAGGAGGAAAGAAAAAGAAAGTGACTCTCATGAAGCAACACGTGCTGTGATGACGTGACTTGACGGTGGCGTTGAGGGTGCGAGAGATGCAACAGTGCAATTCGGTTGTTCTCGTTTATCCTTCTTCGCCATCATTGACTCTCTGCCACCACGCACAGCTACGAGTGGCTCCTATTTCTAACACATACATATGCCTCTCCTCTTCTTTTTTTCTTTCTTTCTTTTTTTCTTTTTTCCCCTTTTTCTTTGCACACAGATTTAAAGGACCGCGTCCTTGTGCTGCTGGCTCCTTTTGGCTGCTGTGCCCGATCAGCGTTGTGGACTTCGTGTGTCAGCGCAGTCACTTATTTACTTCCATCGTGGGACTGTTGTGAAATCTTAGCGAAACGTCTCGTTTCGCTTTTCTTTTTACACACTTTATTTCGTTTTTTTTTTAATTCAGTCCCTCTCTTTCTTTTTTATTTCTCTTCTTCCTCATTACCGCCTGGTAAAAAAAAAAATCCTGCCCAGCAACATTCTCATCCTTTCTGTCTCGTTCTCGTCGAGCGTGCACCTGCTTTTCTCTGGTTTCAACACGTCCGCTGCCGTGGCCGGTGCTCATGGAGATTTAGCTACAGGACAAAGATGACCGTCATCTCTATTGGCTGGTTCGTGCCGTCTCCACCGTTGAAAATCAAAAAGCAAGTTGTCTGCTAGCCCCTGCATATCATCACTTCATCTCTTTCCTTCCTCTATTTTTTCTTTCCACTGTACTTGTCGTGTTGGGTGCATTCTTCTTCCCTGCTTTGAATGTGTGTATTGTTCTCAACAGCGTAAACACACACACACACACACAAGTTAGTTTTGCTCTCTCTCTCTATCTCCACGAGAACTCTATTTCCCCACATATCCGTCGCGTTGTCTGCGTCGTTTCGGTTTTTTTTTTCGCTCCCCCTCTTTCTTTTCCCTGTTCTTCTGTGAAGAACGTTTCTGTGTTTTTATTCGTGACCGAGAATACACAATACGATGCAGCGTCAGGCATCTCAGCCGAGCCTGGTGACGTCCAACCCGCACAGCATGTACGAGCAGGACGTGGACGTCATCCTCGATGCACTCCGCGCGAAGGTGCTGGAGAAGAAGCCGACAAACGTGCTCGACTTCATCGGTGCCGAGGCGGGGCTCATGGAGAAGTCCGGCGGCCAGCTGGAGACCTGCGAGCGCATCATCATGAAGGTGCCGAAGCCTCTGCTGGACTGCGACATGTCCATCGTCGTGTTCGGTGCCAGCGGTGACCTGGCCAAGAAGAAGACATTCCCTGCGCTTTTCCAGCTCTACTGCAACGGCATGCTCCCGCCCAAGGTGAACATTGTTGGCTACGCCCGCTCCAAGGTGGACAACGTGGAGAGCTGGAAGCTGGAGCACCTCGCGCCGTTCTTTGACCACTTGAACTCGCGCGGCTGCCATGTCGGCAGCTTCCTGCAGCAGGTCAGCTACGTGCAGGGCAGCTACGACAAGGAGGAGGACTTTGCGCGCCTCAACGCGGCCCTGTGCGCGCACGAGGACGCCTTCACCGGACCACTGCCCGGCGGCAACCGCCTGTTCTACCTCGCGCTCCCCCCGAGCGTGTTCGTCGACGTCGCGCGCAACATTCACGCCAAGGTGATGCCCCAGGCGAAGGGCGGCTGGGCACGCGTGATTGTCGAGAAGCCGTTTGGACGCGACACGGAGACCTCCGCCAAGCTCTCGCAGGACCTGGAGAAGTTCTTCGACGAGTCCCAGCTCTACCGTATCGACCATTACCTGGGCAAGGAGATGGTGCAGAACATCATCACCACCCGCTTCGCCAACCGAATCTTCTCCGCCCTCTGGAACTGCAACAACATCGCCGGCGTGCAGATCACGTTCAAGGAGACGATCGGCACCGAGGGTCGTGGCGGCTACTTTGACAGCTTCGGCATCATTCGCGATGTCATGCAGAACCACCTGACGCAGATCCTTGCCCTCGTGGCGATGGAGAAGCCCCGCACGCTGGACGCCGAGAACATCCGCGACGAGAAGGTCGCCGTACTCCGCTGCATCGCGCCGGTGCGCAAGGAGGACTGCATCCTTGGCCAGTACACGGCCTCGGCGGACGGCTCCATCCCCGGCTACCTCGAGGACCCGACGGTCCCCAAGGGCAGCAAGTGCCCCACGTACGCGGCGGTGCGGCTGTGGATCAACAATGACCGCTGGCACGACGTCCCCTTCATCCTCAAGGCCGGAAAGGCCGTGGAGAAGAAGTACGTGGGCATCCGCATCCAGTTCAAGGACGAGATCCGCCCCTACGGCGACGCGGCACAGCGCAACGAACTCGTCATCCGCGCGCAGCCGTCGGAGGCCATGTACATGAAGATCACCACCAAGGTGCCCGGTCTCATGGAGGACCTGCAGACGACGCACCAGACGGAGCTCGACCTGACCTACCGCAATCGCTACAACGTCGATCTGCCGGAGGCGTACGAGAGTCTGATCAACGATGCCGTCCTCGGCAACAGCACCAACTTTGTCCGCAAGGACGAGTTGGACGCGGCCTGGCGCATCTTCACGCCGCTGCTTCACCAGATCGACCGCGGGGAGATTGCGCCTTCGCCGTACGTGGCGGGCTCGCGCGGCCCCAGCGAGGCCGACAGCTTCGTCGAGGCCACAGGCTTCAAGCTGTCCAAGGGCTACCAGTGGACGCCCCCGAGCGCCAATAAGCTGTAAGTGACGCGCAGTCGTGCGTGCCTCCCTCTCTCTCTCTCTCTCTCTCTCGTCCTCCCTCCCTCCTTCCCCCTATTTATGTCCGCACGTATCTTTTTTGCTCTTCGCCTTGTTTACTCTTTTTTTTTTGCGTGCAGAACAATGGGAGAGGGGAATAGAGAGAGAGAGAAAGAGACGTGACACGTGTGTGTCGGTACGCCGCCAGCGAGGCACAGCGCATGACGTGTTGCTGCATTGCCGACTTTTTTCCTCTCCTTTGGTCACGCACAGGCATGAAAAGAAAATAAAAAGACCCAGGTGAAGACATCGGCTGAATTATACCGTATTCCCAGCGCTCTTCATCCTGTGGCGCGCGCACGCACAGACACACGCACACACACGCACACGCAGCACAACCCTGCCCCTCCTTTTGTCATAAAGCCTTTCTCTTCTTGTTCGTTGGATTAAGGCCTGCTGTCGCTACACGGATAATGCTTAAAGGCCACTGCGTTTAAATTTTTGTGCCCCGTGACTCAGACACACCAAAGCATGCTCGGACACTCACACGCATGCACACACATACGCACACATACACTGTCCTGCTTTTTTTTTTCTTCCTTTTCAGCCGATCAGCGCGTGTTGTGGTGTCACCAAGTGCTCGAAAGGCAAAAGAAGCGAAAAACCTATTGTTGGTATGTCACAGTGCTGGTGCTAGGTTTGCTTGTGTCCACCACCGCGAAAAAAAAAAAACGGACTAAGCAGGACACGACGTGGTGGCGATTGTCGTTTCCCATTTCTACACTTG
Organism: Wallacemonas sp. Wsd; assembly: GCA_030849645.1. Lineage (NCBI taxonomy): Eukaryota > Euglenozoa > Kinetoplastea > Trypanosomatida > Trypanosomatidae > Wallacemonas > Wallacemonas sp. Wsd. The sequence goes on along the minus strand of JASANQ010001308.1, from coordinate 224,939 downwards.
CCGCTAAACGCACTAGTTGACAGTACGTATAAGAGAGAGAGATACTATTTAACAAGGCCGCAGAGCGAGAAGTGTTCAACGGAGTGCAAGCACTAATTCAACACCTCACGTGCGCTTAATTATTATTCAACCCTATTTCTCGTTTTTTTTTCTTGACTTGTCCCAAGTGCATTTCCTTCTCTGTTCTTTTTCTATCCTCCCGACTAGCGCTCTTGTCGCTGGTGTGTTGAGAACTGCACGCATCCGAGGCACGGACATGAATCACAAGAACTTCGAAAACAAAAAAAAAAGTGTGGAGAAGCGCGTTTCTGCGCGTCGGTTTCCGTGATTGCCACTCCTTATGAGCAGGTGTTTGACACCGACAAAAAAGGTGGTGTCCCGACGCACAAGGTTCGGTGCGGGGAAGGAAGCGACAACACCAACAACAACACGAAACACAATGAAGAAGTGCAGGCTACGCTGACTCCTTCCTCCCGCCACATTGTGCAGTATCGTTGCGACCCGATAGAGTCAAGTGCTTAACACGCTCTTTTCACTCTTTCTTGTTTCTCGTAGCGCACTGAGCGGAATTGTGCCTGGCATGTCTCCAAGTTCATCCCACGCACAAGCTCACCCATCCACACACACGTCCTCCCTATCTGCCCTATTTGGTCGACCCCTTGCCCCACTTCAAGCATGTTGGCGTGAAGGTAAAAATTGTGTTGTTGTACCAATTAGAGGAAGAGCAGAATTGAAAGGCTCACCTTTTCCTCACCTTTTTTTTTTTTAACCCCTATCCCCCAAACCCCCAAGCCTCTTTTTTTTTGTGTGTGTGTGTGTGTGCGTTCGCGACTCGTGAAGCTGGCGTTCACATGTCAGCCACACACACGCCCGCGGCGCACAGTCCGTTCGCTAGCTCGGCCGACGATGACAACAGAGAAGAAGTTCTGCGGCCCGACGGCGACGCGCCGCCAGCAGCGGTACCGGTTGAGGTCGTCGAGGTTCGTCGCGACAATGTCTTGGTGGCCTATCTCAAGCGATTCAAGGGTGCGGGGCAGCCGGGGCCGGCGTGGTTCACCTTCACCTGGGACATTTTCCCAGCCTTTATCTTCACGGCGATCACACTCATCGTGCTGGCGGTGATCGAGGCCTTTGGTCTGCAGCCGTACGACCTGGGGCTGTTGTCGTTTCTGCCGTCATTCGGCGCGTCGTGCTGCATGGTGATGGCGCTGCTGACATCACCCGGAGCTCAGCCACGATCCTTGGTGTCCACGCACGTCATTGGCGCGTTCCTCGGCGTCTCCTGGGGACACATTTGCAAGAGCCTTCCCGAGCCCTTGTCGCAGCAGCTCGCCGCGGCCTTTGCCGTGTCGATGATGACGGTCTTTATGCTCATCACAGGCATGTTCCAGCCCTCGGCGTCCGCCACGGTCTGCTTGGCCGCGTTCCACACCTACGGCCAGATGAAGGACCAGGGCTTTATGTTCATGGTCACACCCGCGCTGCTCGGACCGGTCATTATTGTCTTTTTTGGCTGGGTGCTCAACAACATTGTGCCGTGGAGACACTGCTATCCAGTGTGGCTGTAATGCGCGCACGAACACACACGCACGCACCTGTGCTCACATGATGGGTCTTCGCGTTCTCGTTCTGCGCCTCCTGTCGACTGTTTTCTTCTTCTTTTGGTCTCCCTCCCTCCTTTTTTTTATTTATTTATGAGGAGGGAGGGAGATGACATGCTCTCTCTCTCTCACACACACACCGAATAAATCGCACCTGTAATGCTAACGTTCAACACAACCATCATTAGCTAATTCCGCACCTTTGGCGGTGCAACAGAGAAAAAAAATGCATTGAACATGAGATGGGAAAAGACAGGTAGGCACAGAGCTGTCCCTGCTGACCTTCTCTGCCTCTCTGTGCCGCCATTTCTCCCTGCCCACAAGCCGCAGAACCTGACATTGTGCGCGTGTGTGTCTGTGTGTGTATGTGCCAGCTCTACCACACGTTTTTCCCACCTCTCACTCTCCAAACTCCTTTGCTCAGTTTCACAGTATCATTCAGCCGCAGGAGAAGTTTTTTTTTCCATCCGTTCTTCTACGTGGTGCGGTCTGTATTTCTCGGACCTCTCTTTCTTTCGTTCCTCGTCTCTATTCGCGGTGTCTACCGCTGAGACTTTTTTTTTGTAAACAATTTTTCCTCGCTCGCTCGCCTCGCTCACCGTGCTGCCGTCGTGATGAGCGCCAACGGTGCGCAGTCGGCACCGCGGGACCTGTACGTCTCCGAGGACCACGAGCCGGTGGAGTCGAGGCACGAATCGGAGCTCGAGGGCGCCAGCAATCAGGATGTTGACTTCTACGTGCGCACGGCGAATGCGTCCTTTGCCGGACTCGATCCCAACCGGCGAGTCTCGCGGCTTTCTGTCGGCGGTGGCAGCGTGCTGTCCGCGTCGGACATCTCCACCCACCCCATGGCGGAGCTCGGCGAGGACGAGCTGCAGTTGCTCGAAACTGACGGCGAGCACAGCAGCGCCTCCGCCGCGGACGTGGGCGGCGCCGAGGTGCCCAAGGAGGCCCCGCCGAAGCCACCACACGGCTGGCCGGCCTGCAAAGACTACCCACGCTGGTACTGGCGCCGTCTCATCGGCTTCGACCAGACGCTCGATGTCTTTGGTTGTTTCTTGTCGGTGGACCTGGTGTTCGCGTTTGTGTTCACCTGCATCACGCTGGTTCTGTTCGGCATCATTGAGAACTACGCCTTTTACCCGCTCATCAATCACACGCTGCACTTTTTTATTCCCGCATTTGGTGCGACGAGCACGGTCATCTTTGGAGTCCCCAAGGCCGCCATTGCGCAGCCGCGGAACGTGGTGTTCGCGCACGTCAGCGCGGCCATCATTGGCGTCGCGCTGACGAACGCCTTCCGCCCGGTCAAGACGCACGCCCCGTTCGGCTCGCACGTGGGCGGCTCCATCGGAGTGGCGCTGCATCTGGTCTTTATGCAACTCACGAACACAATGCACCCGCCCGCCAGCGCAACGGTCATTTCGGCCGCCACCGCCCAAATTAACGCGTACTACCAAGATGAGGGGTTTCTTTTCGTCATCACCCCGGTGCTGGTCGGCTCTCTGCTGTGCTGCGTCATGGCGATGGTTCTGAATAACCTGGTGCCTTCACGAGGTCCCTATCCACAGTACTGGTGAACACATTTGTGTGGCCGTCCGTCCTACGGTAGGAAAAAATTATAGCAAGCATGCCACGAGGAGATTTGCCCAACTGTTCTTCTCTCTCTCTCTCTTTCTTCACTCTCTCTCTCTCACACACACACAGACACACACATTCACGTACAATATGCATGAAACATGTAGCTACTTGCAAACCCCAACATCATCAACAACAGCCACCGCAGTGCTTCCACGATTGAATGTCGAAGCACAAGTGATCAATCGATAGACTCTTGTTGACGAGCTGCTGCTGCCATGGGTATTTCTCTCCCTATCCTCCCTGCTCCATTTGATCCTACGTGCACGAATACACAGACACTTCCTCCCTCTCTCCGCGCGTCTCTTGCTCCCCCCAAAAAACGAAACAAAAAAAAATGGTGCTACAGGAAAACCTAGTTGTTTGGCAACAAGTGCGTTTACTCCCTTTCCCTTGATTCTCTTTTCTTTTTTTTTTCTCTCTCTCTCCTTCTTGTGATTCTCATCTGTTGTTTTTCTTATACCCCTGTCGTTTGACGCCTTGTCGCACTCTCTGTCCCTCTTGGTCTGTCAGAAATGTATGCTGTCGATCAAGATTTCGACGGTCACCCGTTGCGTGGCGCGGGTCCCGTGCTCCAGCGCTTCGCGTGTCTCAGCGCCGGTCTCATGGCGGCGACAACCGCCGCCGAGGCCGCGCAGGCGTGCACACCGGAACTGCTTGCCTACTTGTCCGAGACGTGCGTGAACACGACGCACGCACTCGCCGTGCAGCAGCAGCTCGAGCGCGTCAAGGCCGAGGGCGAGGTCGTCGAGGCCGTCCAGAAGGCTGCGCAGACGGTGCAGGCCCGCGCGCTCGCCTTCCGCACGACCGCGAACGAGTGCCTCGTGCAGTACACTGCACAGCGCACCGACGTGCTGGCGAAGCTCGCGGCTGCCGGCTCGACCACGACGACGAGCAGCGCGGCCCTCGAGCGGCATCTCATTGGCGTGCCTGGTGCCGCGCTGTCCGGCCTGCCCACCACCACCGCGACCCGCGCCGGCACTGGTGAGGCCGCGAACCCGAATCTTTCCTGCGTGTGGCGCCTCACGGGAGGAGCCCCGGCCAACAAGACGGACTGCCTCGCGCTCGCGCCGGTCACGCCGACCGCGGCGTTGCCACCCTCCCCGCGGCGTCCGGCAGAGGCGCCGGCGTACGCCCTCCACGCGCTTAGCTCCGCGACGGCCGTGGTGGCACCGTACCTGGTCCGCCTGCAGTGCCTCGCGCTCATCGGCGCCGGGGCTGGCGAGGCGCTCGAGCTTGTGGCCGCGTGCGCCGGCCATCTTTCGGCGGACCTGGGCCGCACGGACGGCCGCCGACCGTTCGGCATGCTCGAGGTGCTGCGGCACGCGATGATCGTCGCCCTGGCGCAGAATGCGGCGACGGTCGGCCGGCTCACCCCGCGTGTGCCGGCCGAGCTCAACGGCGCGGTGGCGTACGTGGCGCAGCTCGACGAGGACATCAAGGAGGCGCGCAAAATGCAGCAGTTCCCCGCCGCGCTGATCGCTCTGCGTGAGGCCGCCGTCCGGCTCCTGCGCGAGTACGCGCTGTTCTTCCATCTCGTCGCCACCCTGACGGCCCCGCTCGGTCCGGGCAACGAGCCCCTGGCCGCCGTCGCCAGCGCGCTCGACCCGCGCAACGGCGCCCTCACCGGCGTCTTCCGCTTCCCCTGCCTGGCGCCGTTGCTGCTGTCGAGCGCCAACGGCCGCGCTCAGCGCCGCCCAGTGCGCGATCCGACGAGCGGAGAGAGCGTCGCCATGGTCGTGACCGCCACGGATGCGTGGCGGCTCGGGGCCAACAAGGAAGCCGTGATGGGCACGCTCGCGCCGTTCAGCACCAGCCTGGCCGCTGCCGTCACAAACGCGGTGATGCCGGCCGCGAGCTTCGTGACCCTGGCCGTGCTCAGCAGCCTCGCGACGATGCCGATGGCGGATGTCGTCTCTGTGTACGTCGGCGTGCCGGAGATGGCGGCGATGGCGGAGAGCTCGACGGCCGTGCAGACGCTCCTCCGGCAGCTGCAGCGCGCGGCCTGGGGCGACGTCTACGCGTGTGCGTGCGAGGCGGCACGGTGCCACCTGGCCGAGGCGTCCGTGCTGCCCAGCGCGACCGTCCGCGCCGTGCTGTCGGAGGTGCGCGACGCCGTCTGCTTCCAGTACCTCCGCGTCCGCTCCTTCGTCTGCCTCGAGCAGGCCGCCGCCGCCCTCCGGCTGCCGGGCGGCGTGCGCGAGATGGCGCTGGTGACGGAGCGGCTTGTGCAGGACGGCAAGCTCGCCGCCCGCATCAACGGCGTCGCCGGTACCGTCCGGCATGTGGTGCGTCCGACGCGGACCGATCCGAAGCGGGTGCTGGTCGAGGCCCTCATCGCCAGCGACGCGAGTGCACACGAGACGGAGCTGCAGCTGCGCACGCTCTCCGCACAGCGCAGCTTTGGCTCGCCGTCGCTGCAGAGCACAGACCCCCACTTTTGGCGGAGCGAGGGGGCCACGCGGTACTAGGCGACAGGCACGATGCACAAGCCGATGAAAGTGGCACCTTTCTTCTCCTCACCCTTCATCTGCGTACACACACACACACACACACACACACGCGCGCGCACGCGTAGGCGAGGAGATCACAGAGAACACGTCGCGAGAACGCTCGACACACTCACCGCCCTGCCTTGGCCTGCTGTGTGTGCGTATTTCCCTCCCACTTGCTGTCTGCCCAACTCAACTGGACAGGAAGGTAGTACACTCATTTTTTTCTTTTGCGACCATTTCTGTTGCTGCATATGTGTGTGTGTGTGTGCGTTTTTTTTTTTTCGTTTTCCCCCTATTGACACCTTTTGCTCACCATTTATTACCGATGTCGTTGTGACGCGGACTCCAAAGATGAACAGGGGCGGGATCAAGCTGGCAAGATTGTACAGAAAAGAAAAGTAAAGGAAATACAAAGAAACGCACATATATATATCGTCTTGGACCTCAGCACGTTGAACTTGGTTGCGACATGTGTCCGCGACTGCGAGCATGTAGTTGCGGTTGCACAACTGGAGGCCGTGCGCGTGGGCCTTGATCGATACCGTCACACACCCCATTACTCTCTCTCTCTCTCTCTCCGTGCATGACTGTCACTTGCCTGTTCACCATATACTCTCCCTCGTTCTTCTACGTTGTTTTTGCTTCACGCCTCTTTCCTCAACACAGCGGCAAAAGACATCTTGTCTATCGTCCGTTTACCTCCCCTCCCTCTCTTTTCCATTTGAGTCTGTGGGGTACTCTCTGTGGGGTCATTGTTGTCGTTTTGTTTTGTTTTGCTTGCTTTTTATTATTATTACTTGCTTCCTTGGTTGTTTCTCGTGATTGCCATCCTATTTTCATGCCGGCAAAGCGGAAGCAAGCGCGTGTCGAGCCCGCGGACGATTCGGCCGCCGCCGCCGCTGCGGCCACGCACACCGCGATCGATCAGCCGCCAGCGGTGCCGCCGAACGACGCCTCTGCCGCCCCCTCCGCCTCGACGTGCGGACCGTTGAACCCCGTCTTTGCACTCACAGGGCCGCGTGGGGGCTGCCTCTCCGCCCGCGTCGCCGCGGAGGAGCTCGCGCAGCTGACGGACATGGTCGACGACAGCGTGCTCGACGTGCTGACGGCGGCCTGGACGTGTGTCGGCGTGCCGGCCGACCAGTACTGGAGCGTCCGATCGACGCCGTTCGACCGCCTCGGCAACGGCGGGACGGGCTTCCACGGCCGGATGCCCGTCGCGGCGGCCCCTGCCACCGTGCTGCGCGTGCCGGACCCGCATCACATCCAACTCTCCTTTTACCCCACGCGACTCGAGGCCATGGCGGGCATCAGCTACGACACGCAGCGCAACATGGTGGTCCTGGCCGCGGACCGGCGCGGCGGCTGTGGCAGCAAGATCTTCACCGTGCTCTCGCGTGATGCCGGCGCGCGGACCCCGCACGTGCTGCACAATGAGGAGAATGAGGAGGGCGAGGCGAACGCCGAGGCGGAGACGGCTTCGGCGCCTCTGGCGACGTCTCGCGCCGCTGCCAACAGTGTCGCGCGCTTTGTCGACGCGGTGCCGAAACTCTATGAGCGGTGCCTCTACGTGCTCGTCGACGAGGCCGCCCCAGTGGATCCGTTCTTCGACATTGACTGCCACTTCGACGCGAGCGCAGACCGCCTCGCGGAGAAGCTGCCTTTTTTGCCCGACCTCAACCGCACGGCGGGGCCCGGCGGTGGCGTCGAAGACGAGCAGATCGAGACTGTCCTCGCGAACATTTTGCAGCGATTGAAGCAGCACGTCGAGGCCTACTTTGTGACGACTGTGGCGGAGTGTCTCGTCCTGACAAGCACCGTGCAGCAGACACAGCAGTCCGGTGACACAGGTGGCGGCGCACTGCGTGACCTCAAGTTGAGCTTCCACGTGCACTTCCGCCTGCATAACCGCGATGCCGTCGCGACCGTGCGTGACCTGCACGCCTGCCTCACGCAGCTGCGCGAGCACGTCGAGGCGCGGCTCACCGAACTTAAAGAGGCGTCGACCGCCACCACCACGACGGCCGATCAAGAGGAGTGGCGTGCGCTGCAGGCGGTGCGGCAGTGCGTGGACTTTGGTGTCTACACGCGCTGGCGTGCCTTTCGGCTGCCGTACAATGTGAAGAACCCCCTCGACCGCGGGGCGGCCTTCACCGCCGTCGACGCCGCCGCCGACGACCTCCTCGAGAGCCAGCTGGCCCAGTGCGGCGTGCTGGCGCCGGGCGAAGGGCTGCCCAGCGTGGCCGTCGGCAGTATCGCCTCGGACCTCATCACCCGCCTGCACCTCTCGGCCGACCCCGCGCAGCACGGCACGCAGCAGATGCTGCTCAAGAAGATGATGTACCGTTTTCGTGCGCTGCTCCCCGTCGTGCCGGGCGTCACGCGTCTGCGCGCCGATGGGGCTCTCAAGGCCTTTCTCGACCAGCACCCGCCACGCCTGGACAGCTCGGCACCGCGCGCCTTTGCCAGTGCCGTGTTTGATCTCGCGTTGATTCAGCGCGACAACCCCGCGCACGCCGCGCTGCGCCTGCTGCACGCCCCCCAGCACGCGGGCACGGCGGCGGCCACCGTCGAGAACCCGTTCCGCGTGCAGCGGCCCGTCTTTCCGCGCAGTGTGCGCCGCACGATCCACGATGCGCGCCGCAAGGAGCTCGTCGCGGAGGTGTTTCGCTGCCTCTCACCGCGCTATGCCGGCACGGTGGCCCTGCGTCGACCCGCCGCGCTCGTCGATCACTTTGACCAGGTGCAGCCCGCGGCGCCGGCTGCCGCCACCTTGCGCGACGCGAGGCCCGTGACGGCGGACGGGCTCACGGTGCAGTACGAGGAGTCCATTCGCGCCTACTACGCCACGCAGAAGCAGAACAAGTACTGCCTGCGACAGGACCGTCTGCACAAGGCCACCTACGCGCAGCTGTACCTGACCTACGGCTCCATCAAGGTGCGCTGCTACGCCAACGACTGCTGCGAGCGCTGCCTATACATTCCGTGGAGTGTCCCGCGAAATGGGGAAGCGGTGGCCGGCAACGCGGCCCCAGGCCTGCCGGCTGTGGATGGTTTTCCGCAGTACGAACGTCTGCAGGCCATTCACGAGGAGCTCTTCCCGCCTCTTCCTCTGGACGAGATTGTGCGGCGCTACGGCACCGAGGGAAATCTGCAGCCGTAGACGGGCACCAATTCTTTCTTCTTCCTTGTGTGTGTGTTTTTTTTTTTTCATGCAACATCCGCCTACTAGACTAGATTGACAAGAAAACAAGAAACCAACACGAATTAAAATGGTCATGTCACAAAGCGCCACAACGAGAGCAATCAAAGCGCTTTGCTACAGTTGATGTGTGGCACCGACTCCTTCCTGCTTCTCTCACCTCGCTGGCGTGGAGAGAGTGAAGACATGGTGGCATTTTTAAAAAGGGTGATGTCTCTTCTTTTTTTTTTTCTTCTTCTTCTTCTTCGCTCTCTACCCGTTTCCATCAGTGTTTGGCTGCGGTTGGAACGGAGCCGACGTTGTCCCCCTGTGTTTCTTCTCCTACCCCTTGGTTTTCGTGCCTACTCAACACTTCTTCTTCTTCTTTTTTTTTAATCTCGCCCTCTCTTTCAAATTCTCTGCGACCTATAATACAACAAGCACTTAGTACACCCTCTCAGCAATAAGCGAAAGCAACTTAATAAGTAAACGCGCACACGCCACATTTAGTTAGTCAAGACACACACACACACACACACACACACACACACACGCACACACACGCACACTAATCCGTTGCCCCCCACCAAGTCACTTCCTCTTTGTCTTTCATCAAGAACAGGATGAAGATTATTCTTATGGGTGCTCCCGGTTGCGGCAAGGGTACACAGAGCCCTTTTGTGGAGGAGCGCTACGGCCTGTGCCACCTTTCCACCGGCGACATGCTGCGCGAGGCGGTGATCAAGAAGACCGCCAACGGCCTCCTGGCCAAGAACGCGATCGAGAGCGGCAAGCTCGTCAGCGACGACATTGTCTTTGGCATCGTCAAGGACGCCATCAAGACGCCGGAGTGCCGTTACGGCTACGTGCTGGACGGCTTCCCGCGCACCCTCAAGCAGGCGGAGATGATGGAGAACGCCGGTGAGAAGATCGACAAGGCGCTCGAGCTCCGCGTGCCGGACGACGTCATCCTCGCGCGCACCAGTGGCCGCTGGATCCACAAGCCGAGCGGTCGCACGTACCACGAGGCCTTCCGCCCTCCCCGTGTGCCTCAGAAGGACGACATCACCGGCGAGGACCTTTTCCAGCGCCCTGATGATCGCCGCGAGGTGGCGGAGAAGCGCCTGCTGATCTACAAGCAGGAGACGCAGCCTCTGGCCAAGTTCTACGAGCAGCGCGGTGCCTTTGGCTTCGTGAACGCCGATGATGCCGTCGATAAGGTGCGCGCCGCGATCATGGCTCTGCTCGACCCCATCGCCATCCGCACGGGCCTCAAGTGAGAAAAGAAAAACTGGTGCAGCCCTCTCGTGTGCCGTTTTTCCGCCCCATCCAATTCCCCACCTCCACCACGCCGAACCTCGAAATTGAGCAGAGCAGCAAAAAGTAAAACAAGAGACCGAACATGGCCGTAGAAGACCGAAGCAAGGAAAGCACGATAGCACAGAAAGAGAAAGAGAGGTACGCAGAGTGAGAGAGAGAGAGAGAGGCAAATGGAGAACACCGCCGTCGCTCTTGTCGTCTTAAACAGTAAGTATGTGCCGTAGCAGAGGTTCCCTACTGAGCCTCACCTCTCCCCCCCCCCTGTCTGTTTCTCCCTCTCTTCTCTTCTCCTCCTCGCTCTCTCCTTGGCAGTGCCAGGTCGCCATGGTTGTGCGTGGATTTCGTTCTTCGCGTGTGTTGTTTCTTTTTATAGTTGTTTTGTTTCTCTCGTGCTTATTTTTCGACAAGCCCTTGAGATTTTTTTCCTACCAAACTCTTTCTCTTTCTCTGTTTTCTTTCCCTTCAGCTTGTGCGACCAACAAAACGTGTAGTCATGGTGGTGAGATGCCTTTTGAAAATTGAAAGACCAAGACCATACTTCAATGAACGCGTGCATGTATTTGGAGGAAACTTTTTTCCTCCTTTTTAGGCAACAAAGGCAAATCACTACTTACCTTTTTTTCTTTTTTTCTTTTTTTTTTTTACTCATTGGGAATTACCTCTTTTTTTTTTCGCTGTGTTTTTGTCATGCCTCTGTCTTCCCTTTTCTAATGGATGAGAATGGCCCTGTTTGCTTGTGTGTTGTTTGGCTCCTTACAGGTTTTTGCTTTGAAAAGAAAAAAAAAGTACCAGTCCGGCACCGCGAGTGCAGAAAGACTGAGATTCAAAGCAGTAATGATGTACTGCATTGGTGAAACTGAAACTGGAAAAAAAAACAGGCATCAAGCAGTCACGTGAATCCAAGGTAAGCAATTCATGGGTTCCATCGTTGCTAGATTTTGCTGTCGTTGTTCTCGTTTCTCCATGTTGATCACGCATTGGAAAGTAGTTAAGGATTTAAAAAAAAAAGGGAGAAGAAGAAACTACAACAGAAATTGCCAACCTGAGTACATCTTGTATGTTGCTTGCATTGAGCGCCACTTCTCTTGCAATTCTTCTTTTCGCCTCTTTTGACCCCAATTGTCTTTTCATGACTTTTTTTTTTTTGTGCCGTGTGCGTGTGGATGTTTTTTGCTATCCACATTTTTTTTAATTAATTTTTCCCAACAAAACCGTGTTTCCTTCCCGCCGTCACAGTGAAACGAAAAGAAAGCAAAAAGTGACTAACGAACCTTTTGAGCCATGCGAAACGGAGTCAGTCCGCGACGTTTGTTTACCATTGAAGATGCGTTGGTGAAAAAAAAAAGCGAGAGACAAGATATATTTTACACGTGGCTGGCATGGGTACCTGCGAGTGAGTCTACTCCTCCACATCCCCCTGTGAGTTTCTCTTAGAGGCACCGCATACCAATGTTGTGCATGCCTGCATCCATCAAGAAATCAGATGAACTACTGCCGAAAGGGCGTACCCGTTCGTCGGCTGCGGTTCCATGTGCCGAACACGAACAAACAGACACACGCGCCGCCAAGGCATGCCACCCACTGCTTTTCATCCTTCTCTCCTTACTTGCTCATCTTGCTGGCGTTCTTCTTCTTTTTTTTTGTTTGTTTTTGTTTGTTTCTTGTCAAAAGTCAATGAAGATTATCCTCGAAGGGCCTCCGCAAGGGGGCAAGACGACGGTGTCGTCTGTGATCAAGGAGCGGTACGGACTGTGCTACGTGTCACCGAACGATGCCGTGCGCAATGCCATCAACGTCCACAGCAGCACCTTCAACAGCGCACTGAAGCAAATCGTCGAGGCCAACGATGTCATTCCCGATTCGCTTCTCGTGAAGGTCGTGGCAGAGGCCACGCGCCGGCCGGACTGCGTGAACGGCTTCGTGATGGACGGCTTCCCGATCACCCGCAAGCAGACCCGGTTACTCCTCGAGTACGAAAAGATCAGCATCGATCGCGTGGTGGAGCTCATCATGTCTGAGCGCGCGTACGTGGCGCGCTTCAGCGGCCGCTGGTTTCATCCCGGCTCTGGCCGCATGTACCACACCATCTACAACCCCCCTGTGGATGCGGGGAAGGACGACCTCACCAGGCAGCCGCTGGACCAGCGACCGGAGGACAAGCCAGACGCGGTGACACAGCGCCTGGCCCAGTACCGGCTGCAGATCGACGAGGTCCGGTCGGAGTTCAAGGAGCACTCGCCCAACACACGCTTCGCGCAGGCAGAGGCGAATGGCAACGTGGAGTCTGTCCGCAACAATGTCTTCCAAGTTCTTGACCCCCTCTATCGCCAGGAACGAACCAAGGTGGTGGTGGTACAGAAAAAGGCGTGGTGGAAGCTGTGGTAGAGTAGTTGATACGTCGTTTTTTTTTTTTTTGCATCGCTTCGATATTCTTTTTTGGTTTTCTGTGTTTGCTTCCCAGTTCGTGCTGACGACCGCACCAAGCCATGTTCACAATTTGCCATACAGGAGCCAAAAAGCAACCATGAACACATTTGACTGTGAAAAACGCGTTATGAAAGCACGAAAGGACACAGTGTGCACGGCATGAAGCAGAGGCAAGGCACTTGATGGGGGTTGGCAAATGGGCATTACACCCATGTTTTGTTGTTTTGAACGCCTGGTGGAATAGGCATGCCCCCTGCGCGGATGCCCTTCCGTACTCGTCACGTGATGCTAACTACGTTCGCCGTGGTGGGTTGCGCACCAAACGATCCTCTCGCTCTCTCTATGTGGCACTGTGATGCTTTCCATTTATCGCACTCCTTCCTCTCCCTTTTCTCCGCATATTCAAAAAAAAAAAAATCAAACATGTCAAAGAAGTTGAGTTTGGTAATGAATCTGTTTCGTCGCCGGTCTGCGGAGGCCTTGAGCGGCAAGGTGGTTGTGTTTGGTGCCACCACGCCCCTTGGCCAGTCTCTCTCCCTCTTGCTCAAACTGAGCCCACACGTGAAGCAGCTGGTGTGTCTGAGCACGCCGGCCGAGCACTCGTCTTTTCCCGCCGCGGGCGTCGCGGCAGATTTGTCGCACACCGACACGGAGACAAGCGTGCTCTACGGCATGGACGAGTCCGACTGGCCGGCGGCGGTGCACAATGCGCAGATTGTGCTCGTCTGTTCGGGGCAGTCCTTTGACCCGCTGCGCGAGGACACTGCACTGGCGCTGCGCAGCGTGGCGCCGTCGGTGGCGCCGGTGATGCAGGTGATCGCCACGCACGCCCCACGCGCGCTCATCGGCGTCGTGTCGAGCCCCGTCAACGCCCTCGTGCCGCTCTGCGCGGAGCACCTGAAGCGCGCCTCCGCCTTTGATCCGCGTCGCCTTTTTGGCGTCACCACGCTCGACGTGATTCGCGCGCGTCGCTTGGTCGCGGAGGCAATGGACAAGAACCCGTTCGACGTGAACATCCCTGTCGTGGGCGGCCGCGGCGGCCTCACCGCGGTGCCGCTGATTGCGCAGACGGGCCTGCAGCTGCCTCCGGAGGCGATCATCGCCATCACGTCAGAAGTGCAGCGCTACGGCGCCCCCTTCGACGGTGCGCGCGAGGACGTGGACGGCAAGCACGAGCTGACGACCGAGGTGGCGCCGCCGGTCTCGCTGGGACTCGCGTACGCGGCGCACGAGTTCACCGTGTCGCTGCTCAAGGCGCAGCGCGGCGATGTCGGCATTGTCGAGTGCGCGTACACAGAGTCGTCCATGCGACCGGAGACGCCGTTCTTCTCAGGCCGCATTCTACTGGGTCGCGAGGGTGTCGAGAGGCTGCTGCCCATGTGTGCGCTGACCCCTTTTGAGCACGAGCTGATCGAGGCGGCCGTGCCGAACATTGCCAAGGACGTTGAGCTGGGTCTTTCGTTTCTCAATCCCCAGAAGTGAGCGCGATGAGAACGGGTGCAGGGGAGAGGGAGGATGAGGGGGAGTGTTGACGACGATGCGCGTACACGACACTTCTTTCCGTCCTCGCATTGTTGTTGTCATGCTCTCGCGCTCGTGGGGTGAAGGTGTGAATGTGTGTGCGTGCGCCGCTACTGCTGTCGTTGTTGTTTTGTTTCTCCCAAGTGACGCTGGGTCACTTTGATCACAATGTCAAAAAAAGCTGAAAAATGAAGAATGCCAAACATCACGCCACTCGTTTGTTGTTTTTTGCATGATGAACGTGTCAGCTCGCAAACTAGATGAGTTTGGAGGCCCACTCAGCATGGTGCACGCCTCGTGCCTTGTTTGCCTCTTGCTCACTCTTTCCTACTGTGTGTGTCTGTGTGTTTGTCTCTGTGCACCACCTGTGTGCTGTGATGCGACAGCTTTGTGCGTGATGCCCTTTCATCTTCCTTTCACATCCCTTCCTCCCTCCTTTTCTTACTATTTTTTTGCAACCACTACAAGTCTCGCACACTCTCAGTCTGAAAAGAACACCTAACCTAAATACACACACCTACCGAGTCCTCTCTCCTCCCCAGCCCTTCTCCCCGCATCATACCATTCATCATGCAGACCACCCCTCTCCGTCTCGTGAAGGTTGCCGTGCTTGGTGCCGGCGGCGGTATCGGCCAGCCCCTGTCCCTCCTCCTCAAGCAGAACAAGCTCGTCACGGAGCTGAACCTGTACGACGTCAAGGGCGCCCCTGGCGTCGCGGCGGATCTCTCCCACGTCTGCTCCCCCGCCAAGGTCACCGGCTACGGTCCCGAGGACATTGACAAGTGCGTGAAGGGCATCGACCTCGTGCTCATCCCCGCCGGCGTCCCTCGCAAGCCCGGCATGACCCGCGATGACCTCTTCAATACCAACGCCGGCATCGTCCGCGACCTCGTCGCTGCCGTCGGCAAGAACTCCCCCAAGGCCATCATTGGCGTCATCTGCAACCCCGTCAACAGCACCGTCCCCATCGCTGCGGAGACCCTGAAGAAGCTCGGCGTCTACGACCCCAAGCGCCTGTTTGGCATCACCACGCTCGATGTGGTGCGCGCGCGCACGTTCGTCGGCGAGGCCATCAAGAAGTGCCCGTCCGAGGTCGACGTGACCGTCATTGGCGGCCACAGCGGCGAGACGATTGTGCCCGTCCTCGCCCCCTTCAACCTCTCCGAGGAGCAGGTCAAGGCCCTCACGCACCGCATTCAGTTCGGTGGCGATGAGGTGGTGAAGGCCAAGGCCGGCGCGGGCTCGGCCACGCTCTCCATGGCCTTCGCTGGCCACGAGTGGGCGACCGCGGCTCTGCGCGGCCTCAGCGGCGAGAAGGGTGTCGTCGAGTGCACCTTTGTGGAGAACCCTGCGGAGCCCAAGTGCGCCTTCTTCAGCACCCCCGTGGAGTTCGGCAAGAACGGTGTGGAGAAGATCCTGCCCATGCCCGCGCTCAACGCCTACGAGAAGGAGCTCTTGGCCAAGTGCGTCGAGGGCCTTGAGAAGAACATCGCCAAGGGTATTGCTTTCGGCAGCAACTAAACGGTGCGATGTTGAGCGGAAAGGAACGCGAGCAAAACAACAACAAAACAACAATAACACACAATGCGCCTGAGAGGCAAGTGAAACGGAGACTGTCAAATGTTTTGCCATTTCTCCTTTTCACCGATTCTTTGGCGCCTCGTTTCTGTTCTCTCGCTGTTGCTCTCACACTCCCTCCGGTCCCCCTACCACCACTCACTTGTCCGTGTGTGTGGAAATTCCTCACAGACGATTGTTTTTTTTTTTTTCATCACGACTACCTCACGAACTCACACATGTAAAAACAAAAAAACCACACACACAATAATGGATACGAAGTTGAAAGACCCCCCCCCCCCCCCAAAAAAAAAAAAAAAGGAACAAGCAGTTTTTTTTACTGTTTGTTTCCTCTTTTTTTTTTTCCTCCTTTCTTGTGTTCGCGTGTTGTTCTCGGTACGCGTTTTATTGGCTCTACCGGATCACAGCAGTAGGCGAGCACGCGAGGGGGAGCAGTGGAAGACTGAGTCTGCGATTGCGCACACTCTCCAACAACAGGAAAAAATACACACATGCACACACACACGCGAGCGGAAATATATGCGCGCGCTCACAGAATCTGGTGACACTGAGCTGAGACTCATTGCGCTGCAATCAGTCCTCCTCTCGACGCCAAGGAGGAGAAGTGTCAAGAGAAGAAACGGTCGCCCTTCGTTTACATGCCGTGTACCGTCACAACGCGTACAGACAAGGATCGCCTTCGTTTTTCTTCTTTTCTTCTACCCTTTGCTGCACCTTTGCTGTTTCTACGCACACGCATCTCGGTTCGCGTGAATGTTCCTATTTTCCTGAGTTCTACTTCGCTGCAGTGGTTTTTTTTTTGTGTGTCTTTGTTGTGAGTTGGTTGTGTGATTCCTGAGAACGCGTGAATGTGTGAGCGTTTTTTTTTATTCGGTTGCGGAGTGACGCGCGGTCTTCCCAACACATAACGTTTCTTTTCTTTTATTTCTTTTTTTCTCTTTTCTTGTTTGCCTTTCAGAACGTGGTGTATGAAGTAGCAGTTTGTTTTTCTTATCCCATTTCTTTTAACTTCTTCTTTCGACTTTCTTTTGTGCGCCACACGAGAGTTGAAGAAGAAAAAAAGAAGTGTGACTTCTATCCGTCCCCACATACTCTCTGAATTGTTTCTTTTCCTTTTCTTCTTTTTTTTTTTTCCGAGGAAAACTATTCATACACTCAGAGACGCACGCGAGCTTCGGCTTGCTTCTGCGTTATTCCTGTTCAGGGTTTTTGTGTCAGTTTTTGGTGGTGCTCACCAAAAAGAACAGGAATATCATTTCACCCCCAAAAAGAAAAGTGAAAGTTGAATCCAACAGACAAACAGCACTCACACTGTCTATCTGTTTGCGTTCACCACGCGTCATGCAACGCAAGGGAAAGCAACTTTATGGCGACACACAGATGTCACTTGTGGAACGACGGCCTACGACTTTTCCATTACTATTTGCCACGCGCACCCGTGCACGAATAGCTGAAAAGCAAGGGCAATCCGGGAAAAAAAAAACTAACTTTTTGTGTCACACTATTTTTCTTTCCGTACTTTTGTTCGTCTCTTCAGCTCAAACCCTTCTCTCTCTCCCTCTGACTCTTCTCGTTCCTACACTTTTCCAATTTGAAAAGAAATCAGCAAATAAAGCACCGACACATTAGGGAACTCCTGGGCGGTGCGTGTTCGCTCTCTCTCTTACACTGTTCCTTATCTTTTTCTTTTCTTTCCCGCCGCTTTCCACGCGGTAAGTCGACTGCGTTTTTTTTTTTTTCAAAAAAGTAGTTCATCGCAGGTACAGTCTACCCTAGCTCGAAAACAAAATTCGTTACGCAAGCAAAAAAAAAAAACTGTAAAATATCACAGCATGTTTCGCTCGTCACGCCTGTGCTGCACGTCGGTGGCCATCATTGGTGGCGCCGGCCGCATTGGTAGGCACCTCGGCCTGCTGCTCATGATGAACCCGCGCATCAGCGATCTGCGCCTTTACGGTCTGAAGGGCGCCTGCATCGGCGTGGCGACGGACCTTAGTCACTGCTCCACACCCTGCCGTGTGACCGGCTACAGAGAGGACCAGCTCGAGGCCGCGGTGAAGGACGCGGACATTGTTGTGTTTCTCGCGGGTCTGCCACGCACGCACCCGGGCATGTCGCGCAATGATCTCTTCAACGCCAACGCGATGCGCGTGGAGCTGCTCGTCCCAGCAATCCACCGCTACGCACCGGAGGCGATGATTGTGCTCATGACGGAGCCTGTGAACTGCATCATGGCCGTCGCCGCCACCTGCTTGGACAAGTACTTTGGCGGCTTCGACCCGCGCAAGCTCGTCGCGGCCAGCACGATCGATGGCGAGCGCGCCAGAGCCTTTTTGCTGCAGGCAGGGGCGCTCAAGAAGGGCGTCGACATCGACGACGTGCACGTGCCCATCCTCGGTGGCCACGGCAGCCACACCGTCGTACCTGTCTTCTCCGCGTGCAAGCACCAGCTCAAGTCAGTGCCGCAGTCCACCATTGCCCAAATCACGCACCGTGTGCGCTTCGGTGGCGACGGCGTGCTCAAGGCCAAGGACCTCGACGGTGCTGCCTTCCTTAGTCCGGCCGTCTCGGCCTCCAAGTGGGTGGATGGTGCCGTGCGGGCCCTCCAAGGAGAGCCGGGCATCGTCCTCGACACCATGGTGGAGACGACGCTCTTGCCCATCAAAAAGACGTGCCGCTTCTTCTCGTCCGCCGTCGAGCTCGACACGGATGGCGTCAAAGGCGTGCGGCCTCTGCCGCAGCTCAATCCGTACGAGTGGGAGTTGCTGGACAGGTGCCTGCCCGATCTGCAGAGCAACATTCGCAAGGGGACGGAGTGGGTCAAGTCACGCCCTCATCCGCCCGTCTGAGGTCGTGTTTCGTGCGTCTCCTGGCATTTCCATGTGTGTTGTGTGTGTGTGTGTGTGTGTGCCTCACTGCCCGTCTTTCTTGCTTTTCATCTTGTGTCTCTATACCCGCTCGATGTCTCTCTGCCCCTCTCACTCTATCTCTATCGTGCACTCACATTCAGCGCACGTGCACTGGCACAACTGATGAGCACCTTACAATACAAATAGGGAGAGAGAGAGAGCGTGTGTGAGTGAGAGAGAGAGGAGACCAGCGAATAACCAAAAAAAGAATGGTCGCGTTATTCACTGATCGTTATGATTTGTGTTTTTTGATGGTGTGAGTGTTGTTGTTGTGGGTAGACCCTGTCGGGTAATTTGCTTTTTTTCTTTCTTTCCATCTCTGTCCAGCGCCGTTGTTAAGCCGTGCCGCTGAGGTGTGCTATCGAGCGGGTGCCTGTGTGTACCTGTGTACTCGCTTTCCTTACGCTTTTTTCTTGCTTTTTTTTTTTAACTCGCGTGCCTTTTTCTTCTTTTCTTCTCCTTTCGTTCTTGTTTGGACTAGTTTGTGCGCTTGCCCGTTTATCTGTGCCAGCTGTCTTGGCTTGCCTGTTTGCCACAACGTGTTCATGACTCTTTGTTGTCTTTTCTCGGCTGTGTTCGGACACTGCAAAACAACACACACACACAAAAAAAAAAAAGGAATGCTGTACGCACATACCTGTCAAGAAACATCAACGATCGGGCGCGTGTCTGTGTTGAACCACGCTGTGTCGTCGTTTTATCTCGGTGCGCGCTAGTCAAGTTTACTCGTGCTGTCCGCTGCGGTCTCCTCGGTCACGTTTCTCTCCTTCCCTCACTGTGGTTCCTTCACTTTACACTGTCACCCAACCCTTGCTCACTTCCTCTTTCTCTCCTTCTCTGAATGCCAAATGCATGACACGTAAAGCAAAACAAAAAAAAAACACGTGAAGCGAAATCAAGAAAGTGACAACTCCACACACGAAAAAAAAAACCTACAAGAGAGATACGCAAAGAGGACTTGATAGTACTGTGAAAGTCTCGTATCGATGCGCTCGTCAAGCTTCCGACTGTCGCGCGTGGCGGTCCTTGGAGCGGCCGGTGGCATCGGCCAGCCGTTATCTCTGCTGCTCAAGAACAGCCCGCTCTTGTCTGAGCTGCGCCTGTACGACATTCGCGGCGCCCCTGGCGTGGCCGCCGACCTGTCGCATGTCTGCTCCCCCGCCAAAGTCACCGGCTACGATGCCGACCACCTTGCGGAAGCTGTCGATGGCGTCGATCTCATCATCATCCCCGCCGGCGTCCCTCGCAAGCCCGGCATGACCCGTGATGATCTCTTCAACGTCAACTGCGGCATCGTACAAGGCCTGATGACCACCGTGGGCCGTGTTGCCCCCAAGACGGTCATTGGCATCGTGAGCAACCCAATCAACAGCACCGTCCCCATCGCCGCGGAGACCCTCCGGCAGCTCGGCGTCTACGATCCAGCGCGCCTGTTTGGCATCACCACGCTCGATGTGGTGCGTGCACGCACATTTGTGTCGCAGGCGCTCAAGTGCAGCCCGTACGCGATCGACGTGCCCGTCATTGGCGGCCACAGCGGCGAGACGATTGTGCCGCTGCTCTCCCAGTTCAAGCAGCTCTCCGAGGAGCAGGTCAAGGCCCTCACGCACCGCATTCAGTTCGGTGGCGATGAGGTGGTGAAGGCCAAGGCCGGCGCGGGCTCGGCCACGCTCTCCATGGCCTACGCGGCGGCGGAGTGGTCCTTCTCTGTCATGAAGGCGCTGCGCGGTGATAAGGGCATCGTCGAGTACACCTTTGTCGAGAGCCCGCTGCAGCGTGACACGTGCCGGTGGTTCAGCTCCGCGGTGGAGCTCGGCACGAACGGCGTGGAGAAGATCCTGCCCATGCCCGAGCTCAACGCCTACGAGCAGGGGCTGCTGGACGTGTGCCTGCCCAAGCTGGCGGACAACATTGAGCGCGGCTACAAGTACGGCTTCAAGGCGTCTGTGGAGCCTTGAAGCGCGCGTGTTGACGCGACCCCAACCCAGCGCATACTCACAGTGGAACTGACAGATTGTTGGTAAACAAATACACCCCACAAAAAAAAAAAACACAAAAAACAATCCGTACAAATACGCACACCGCTATGCGTCATTATTTCATCCTAGCCTGCTATCGTGACTCGGACATTATTACTTTCTTTCAGCCTCTCGCAGCGAAGACCGAACCCGAAAAGAAAAAACAAAAAAACAGCAGAGAATCCGCTGACAGACTCGTTTAAAATGCGCGTCGCCAATGACCGCAACTGAAACAGCACAACGGCATGATACGTGTTGTGTATGTCTATGTGTGCGGGACGGGGAGGAGAGAGAGAGAGAGAGGGAACAAGGAAACAAAAAAAAAAGGGGGGGGGATTGCGCATCTTCAATTCGCCTACACAAATGCCCATCATCACAGGCTTCTTTTCGACTTCTATTTTCTAGCCAACAACATCCGTCCGGGAAGCTGACTTTTCTTCTTTTTGGCGTGTTGTGTGTCTGTGTCCTTCTGTCTGTGTATACTCCCTCACTGGTCTCAGAAAACTATTTTTTTGCCACGCCCCTCCCGTTCCTAGGACCACGTCAAGGAGGACAGTGGGGGCGGTATACATCTCTTTTTCCGTATGTGTTCGTCGTGGTGGACAAGTGCACACAGTGACCAGCAAAAGTAAAAACAACAGAATTATAAATGTAGTGCGCACATGCACTGTTGACTGCATGAGCCGAGCTTCCTCGCCACACGCCATACTTGGGTGAGCCATGTCCCGGCCCCTGGTCTGTGGCGCGCTGTGGGCATGGTGGTGTTCCATCCAAATCTACGTGCAAGCCAGCATGTGTCTCATTTTTTTGTTTTGTTTCTTCTCTCTTTTTCCGTTCCTTTTTTTTTTTCTTCTCCTTCTCTCCGTTCCTCTACAACATCAACTCACATACGCTTTGCCTCTCTCTCCATCCCTCCCTCAGTCTCTGCGTTCCTCGACACTTTTTTTTGTTTTAGTCGTCTGTGTGTGCGTACTTCACGTGTGCATGCCTCTGCTGTTGCTTTGTTGAAAGCCTGTCGAACATGCCACCGTCTTTTGCGTCGTCGGTGCCATCCCCGCAACAGCCGTTGTGGATGAGCGTGCTGCCCACCACTTCCGCAACGACCGGCACATTCGTTATTGTGCGCTGCTACGATGCGGCGACGTGGGCGCGCAGGCACGGCGCCAACTCCGAGGCACAGAGACCGCCGCCTCGTCCGTTGACGACGCGCGCACCGAAGCGACCGCGCGAGCCCTCACCCGTGCTGGCGTACGGCGGCACACTGGACAACGACGACGACAACGCACTCGTGCTCGCAGACGTGGCGCGTGTTTCTGGTGAGACTACCCATAGCCATCTGTCGGCAAGCGAGCAAGCCCCGACGCGGCCCTCTGACGTCCTTGATGTCAGCGTGGTGATGTGCGTTGCCGAGGCAGGGCCGCGCTCAGCGGCCGGACAGGCACCCGTGCGTGTATGGGTGGGGCAGCCGCGCGGACAGTCCGTGGAGGGGCTCGTGCCACGTGGGATGATCGCCGCGACCTACAGCGCGCTCCTCGACGGCTGCGTGCGTCGGCAGGACGCCGCTCGCCCGGGATCGACCTCCTCACCGGCCTTGACTTCCGTGGGCGAGGTCCACGAGGATGTCGCGTGTGAGGAGGAGGACGACGCGGTGTTGTACGTCGACGTGCGCGACACAAGCGCTGGGGGGACTGACACCGGGGCGGCCTCTCGTCGGGTCGATCTTTCACTGCGATCGGCCTCCACGGAGAGCGCGGTGCGTCTCTTATCGTGGGACGTGGTGCCCGCCGGGATCGATGGCAGTGACGCCGATGAGGGCGGTGCCGCCACTGTGATGCGCGCGTGGTTCACGGATATGGCGACGCAGTTGCGGACGCACGAGTCCATGCGCGCCACACTCGCCGCCCAAGCTCACGAGCTCGTGCAGCTCCGACGCGGGCTCGATGCCGCGACCGCCCGGCAAGTGTGCGAGGAGGCGCTGCAGCCTTTGGAGGCAGTCGTGCGCGTGGTGAACGCGAAGAAGGCGCGCATTGTGGAGCTGACCGCGACCGTGGACGCGCTCCGGCAGCAACTGCAAGACGCACGGGTGGCAGGGCCGTCAGTGGAGGGTCGGGGCGACGGTGTGCACCACAAGCCCATGCGCACGCCCAGTCGTGCAGCACCGACCACACCGTCTCCGCCACCGGCGACGGCAACGGTCTCGGTGACGCGTCCAGAGCCGGCTCGTCGGCTCCCCTCGCGGGCCTCCTCCTCGACCTCCACGGTGACGCAAGACACGGACAGCACGAGTACAGTGGACGAGGCGCCAATGGCGAGTGATGTGACGCCGTCCACAGACACTGCGCAGGACACCACGCCGGCGCCGGGCAAGCAGGAATGGCTGAACGATCTGTTTGCGCTCTGAGTCAGGCAGCTCTGTGAACTCCGGATTTTGTCTGTGTCCTTGTGAGAGTATTTTTTTCTTTGCGACAAAAAAAAATATATTTACACCAAGTAAACAAAGAAATAGAAACGTCTGTCGTCCATCTCCTGTGTCAAGGGTCGCATACCAACCGATACTAGTCCATTCGACACCTACCAAAAGTGATCATCCCCTCTCTATCTCTCTCCCTTTCCTCCCGTGCTTTACACGTGTTTGTTTGTTTCTTTGCTCGTTACACGTTGGTGGACAGCGTACTTGCCTGCGTAAAAAAAGAAAAAACTTTCAGGACAAGATCCAAACCAGTACCGGCATATAGTCTCCCTTACTTTCTTTTTGTTTTTTTTTTACTCAACCGCTTACCCATTTCTGCAGAATACTCAAAAAAAAAAAAACCAGCACGTGTCCAATGCTCGGTGCCGAACCAGAGGATGAGCGGGCCATGCACTCGGTCAGCACACCACCCGCAGAGTCCAACGCGGACGCGGCGGGCACCTATTGCCAAGTCCAGATCACCGGTGTGCCCTCACTGCTCCGCGTGGACCTCCGCAACGGGTTCGCACAGACGTCCGTCGCGGTATTACGACGACGCATTCTGCTGGAGGCGGTGGCGAAGCACGCCTTGCCCCCGCGCATCGCCGAGATCATTGAGCGCGCGACCTCGTCCTCTCTGTCGGCACCTGTGGAGGACGCCTCCGCCGCCATCACGGACGCGCACGACGTGCCGGATGTGGTAGAGCGCATTGAGATCCGGCTGCTCTTTCAGGGCCGCGAGCTGAAGCGCGATGGGGCCGCGCTGACGCACTACCACATCCACGAAAACGGCGCTGTTGTGCAGGCGAACTTCGCCGCGGTGGCGCTCCCGCCTCGGACGGCCGCCATGACAGCCGCGCTGGCCGTCTCGCCGACGCACCTCCCCAACAACGCCGACGAGGCGCGCCAGCTCGCCAGCCAGCTCGCCCAGGCGATCCGCACAGTGCTGGACCCCGCGGCCGGCGGCACGAACGATCCCGAGGCGGACGAGGCCGCCGCCACTGCCACGTCGGGTGCCGCCACGCGCCACTTGACCAACGCGCAGCTGCTCGATCTGCTCTACGAGGAGCGCCGTCATCGCCGCGCCGCCCAACCACAGGCGATGTCGTCATCTCCAGGCACGGCTGCCGCCGCCGCGACAGACGAGGGCGGTATGGCGGAAGTGCCTGTCGAGGCCGGCGCCGACGACGAGCACGACGGGGAACCGGAGGAGGAGGATGAACTGACTGGCGAGGCGCTCATTGAAGCCGCGCAGTACTCGCTATGGTATAGCTTGGCTCTCGGCATGCTTACCGGACCGGTCGGTTTCTTGTTTATTCGGACGCCGACGGAGATGGTTGGTCTGATTATCGGGAATATTTTTTGGCTCATTGTCGCGGCGGTATTTCGTGTCATTAGTTTGTTTTTGGAGCACTGAGTGGAGCAGCTTGTTTGTCCGTCTGTTTTTTTTTTTTTTTTAATTATTGTTGTTGTTGTTGTCATGCGGGCGAGTGGCCGAGAACGGGAAAACGTGTGGTGCCGTTTCGGTCGTCCTCACGGCGAGAAGGACGGGGCTGGAATGGATCAGTACGGCACGACGTGTGCTTGATTCTTTTTTTTTTTTCCTTCTTCTTCCCCTTCGCACTCTCTCTCTTCCTTTCACTGCGCATGCCCAGTTGATTTGTCTTTTTGTTCTCTCCTTCTTTTCAATGCTTTTGCTTCTCTCTTTTCTTCTCTTTCCTTCTCGGTTACCCTCTTACCGCGTTGCTTGCTTTCACGTTATCGAAATGGTCATGCATAGTACATTTGGAAAACAGAACACAAAAGAGCGACAGCGGAACACGCCACGGTATGAATAGTAAGAGAGATCATGGACCGTTGTGCACTGCCGCATTGGCATCTGGTGTGTGTTCTCCGCGTACCCTGTTCGCGTATGCCTCAATCCTCTCTCATACACACACCGCAGCGGCACGCTCACAGATCGCTGTGCAACTCCTCGTTCCATCACCACTATCCTTCTCTCTCTCTCCCTCTCTCCTTGATTCTCTGCGGTTTTGGTGCGTAGGAAAAGCAGGAAAACACGTTTAAAAGTACGCGTGCGTTTTTCCTTGTTGTTGTTGTTGTTGTTGTTGTTCTTGTCGGGTTCTCACTTCTCGACAGACAGCTCGCACTTTTGGTGTATCTGACACCGCCATTGCGCACCGGAGGCTTTCACCAGTATCTCTCAGAGATCGTGTTCTCTTTCTTTCCTCTCTCTCTTTTCTCCTTCACCCTTTGCGTTGTTGATAATTTTTGCTCAAGTCATTCACAATGGTCAAGTACGTTGATTCTGGCATGGAGGACACCGGCGGCAAGGGGAAGAAGAAGGTCAAGAAGGGCTTCAAGGAGGATCGCAGGGCCAATTACGAGAAGATGCTCGCCAAGAAGAACGGCAAGTTTCGCGGAAAGGAGCCGGCTAAGCCGACCCACGCTGCCCGCGTGAAGAGCATCACGTTCGACCCCAGCGCCTTGAAGGACTACGTCTTGACGCTGCACAAGCGCAAGAATGAGCGTCGCGTGCAGGCGTTTGTCGATGTGAAGCGGAAGATGCGGCGCGATCACGCCCGCGACCGCCGCCAACAGCGCGAGGAGGCGCGTCTCGCGTACAACAACTACGCACGCGTGCCTATTTTGCCCAACTACACGTACCGGCTGCCCCAGTACGCGGAGTCCGACAGCGACAGCGACAACTTTGACGAGGACGACCACGTGGAGGAATACGAGGACGACCACGTGGACGACGTTGAAGAGGGACCCGTCTCTGGCGTGCGCATCCGCAAGGCCACGAAGGCCAAGACGAGCGATGAAGACGACGACGACGATGAGGCCGCCAACGGTGACGACCTTCCGTGGATGTTCCTGGGCGACGGCGACGAGTCCACCCAGCGCGCCGAAGATGACGTGCGCGCTCGGCGCGAGGGCAAGCTCGGGAAGGGCAAGGCCGGCATGAAGCGCCGCCGCACCGCACACAACGATGGCGACGACGAGGACAACGACGACGACGAAAGTGAGGAGTCGGCCGCTCTTCGGGCCGCAGCTCAGGGTCTCCGTCGAGGCAAGGAGCGCAAGCGCCGGCTGAAGCTCGTGACAGAGCCCTCCACACTGCACAGCATGCCCGTGAGCATGACGAACATGGCGGGCTCTGCCCACACCGAGGACCCCGCGCCGGCCGCCGATCACGCCGCCGTCAGCGGCATCGACGACGAGTTTGTCACCGTCGAGGTGAAGCCGCTGTTTGGACGTGGTGGCACGCGGTTAGGCATGACGAGCAGCGCCGGTGCGCCTGTGGAGAGTGGCAAATCGGCGGTGCACAAGCGCGTGCACGTGGCCGCCAAGCCCTCGCTGCCCTCGCAGGACTTCTCTGATCTTCCGGCTGTGGTGGAGGAGGAGCTGCTGCGACTGCGCAAGGAGACCAAGGGACCGACACGCACAAAGCCGAGGCTGCAGATGCAGAAGGAGCTGCAGAAGATCCGCAAAATCCGCAAGTACTCGCGGAAGGGCCACGGAAAGAAGTCGACCTCGGGCAAGCGCAAGAATCGCAAAAAGTAACCGTACGCGGCGCTCAATGCTGTGGTGGTCTTGTCGACTTCCTCCCTGCTGTTTCTCATGGTTGTGCCAGTTGTCCGCGTGCTGTTGTTGCTGTTGTTTTCGCCCTGCTACTGTTGGAGGTACACCCCATGCTGTCGTTAGCCCCCATCCTTTCTCCCTTGCACAGGACACTGGCACATGCACAGGCGGACGCGTTGTTCTTTTTTTTTTTTGTCCGTTGGCTTCGTTTGTTCAGGAGCCGTTTCATAAATACACTTCGATTAATCGCCAGACAAGTAAAACAATAAAGAGGCTGAGTGATCCCACCGCTCACCCCCTTTCCAAAACACACACACACACACACACACACACACACACACACACACACACACACACGCACAAGCAGAGAGAAACACTTAAGATTGCATACTATCGAAGGTGGCCCGTCTTGTTCTCGCGAACGTCAGACGCTCCCACGCCTTACTTACTCGCTGCTGGTCGCGATCGGTTGGCGTATTAGAGGATATTTTTAAAAGTGTGGGTGTTCCTCACAGGTGCCTCTTGAAGCCCAAAGACTGTGCTGTTCCATCAAACCCATGTCCTTTCTTTGTGCCCGTGCGGTTGACGATACTCGTGCATGTGCACTACTTTGCCAGCTTTCAGCGTGGAGAAGAAATACACAGACGCACGAGCAGACACAAACGCAAACATAGCCGAACACACACGCACACACACACGACCTCTCTCCCTCTCTCTCCCTCTCTCTTTTCATTCTCAGTCACCACTTCCTTTTCTTCTCCGCTGTGAGTGAGTGCTTGCTTTGCGGTGTGTTACTTCCCCTCCCTTCCCTTTTCTTTCGGCTCTGTTTCCTGCTCCGCAAAGGCAGAAACAACACACACACACACACACACACACACACATCCACACACGCACGCAAGCAGACACGCACACCATAACCATACGTAACCTAACCCCCATCAGCAGGCCAAGAAAGAAGGACTACCCCCCCCCCCCCCCCTCCCTCCCAATAAGTCAGCAACAACGATCATCTCCTCTCATGTCAAGTGAAACCGCATCGACCATCGCGCCTCTCGGCGGCCTCGCACAACAACACGCCACCATGATGCCGCAGTCCGTCTCCACGGCCGAAGCCCACCCTG
Source organism: Wallacemonas sp. Wsd (assembly GCA_030849645.1). Classification (NCBI taxonomy): domain Eukaryota; phylum Euglenozoa; class Kinetoplastea; order Trypanosomatida; family Trypanosomatidae; genus Wallacemonas; species Wallacemonas sp. Wsd. The sequence goes on along the minus strand of JASANQ010001308.1, from coordinate 197,096 downwards.
ACTGGGTGACGCCGACCACGTTCGTGACGAACTTGAAGGACGCCGCGAGCACGGCCGATCTCGGTGGCCTCGCTCAGAGCAACGCCTCTAACGCACGCAGCTGGCAAGGCCTCAGTCAAGCCGCGCACACGCTGCCTCCGGCCCTCGCCAATGACGTGGCCGAGCCCGAGAGTGACGTGGATGTGGACTGGCCGACCGCGCACAGCGGCCACAGCGTGCTGGGCAGCCTCACATCCCCCAAAACACCGCTGCCGCCCTCGCCACTTCACTTCGATTCGTGCGGCGGCTCCAGCCCCGACCACCTTGAGCGACTGGCGCCGTTCTGCCTGCAATGCCCCGCGTGCTCGATGGACTGTCCGGTGGCTGCCACGGCGGTGGCGGCGAGCGGGCGGCGGCCGACCTCGTGGGCCTGCCACGTGGTGCGCAGCGAGAGCAGCGAGAGCCAGCTGGATGTCAGTCTGGGCCGCGACAGCCCGACCACCTTGACATTGTGCGAAGCCGCGGACGGTGCGTGGCTCGCCTTGGACCTCGAGCTGTCCGCCATGCTGCCCAGCGCTGCGGTGCCGGTGGCGGTCGTCGTGCAGGCGAAGAAGGCGGCGCGTGCCCCTGAGGTCGAGGACGCCACCGTGGAAAGTGCAACACACCGCCTTCTCTTGAGCAGCGCCTTGTCCGTGTGTGACGACGTTGTGACCGACAAGGCACGCGACTGCCTGGCGCACTGCGAGGCCTCCCAGCTCGCCGATCGGCGTGACGGCCACTCCCACCACCACCACCACGCCGATGCCGCCGCGATCGATCCCCACGACAACACCGAGGAGGAGACCTCGCTCGATCGCAGTGGCACCGACAACAACTTCAGCCTCCTCAGCACCGGCACGCACACGTTTCCCGGCAGTCCGTGTGGATCGCCGCTGCTCACGGTGCACCACGGGCCACACACCATGACGGCCATCCCCACCACCATCACCACCATCACCACCATCGCCACCATCGCCACCATCGCGGCGGGGCCGGTCGTCACCGCGGCACCTTCCGCCTTCTCGGGTGCGATGCGGGCGGGACTGGATGCGCGCTGGACGCTGCCCTGTGTGGGCGATTCGCTCGCCTCTGGCGCGTCGCTCGCCCCCGTGGAGCCGTCTGGTCGCGCAGACAGGACAGCGCGCTCACCGCGGCCACTGACGCGCTTTCAGCCGGTGACGACGGCTTCGTGCGACGACCCGCGACGACGCGCCCCCATCGCCACGCCGATGGCCGACGCCGCGCCTGCCCCACGCCCCGTCGATGTCGACGAGGGCAGCAGCGACCGGTCCTGTGCGAGCACGGTGCACGACGTGGCCGCCAAGACCTCCGTCTTCAGCCCCGCCACACCGCTGCTCACGGAGGAGGCGGCGACCGCCCACGACGGGGCCCGCGGCTCCGTGACAGCCAGCAGCGGTGTCAACCAGTCCATGTGGTCCGACAACGTCCCACCACGCACGCACACGGCGGGCGATCTGGGGTACCTCTACGGTGAGACCTGGGAGGCCATCTGCGCACAGACACTTCCCGAGCTGGGCACAGTCAAGGTCGAGGTCGGTGCGATGGCCAAGGCGGGTGACAGCGCACCGGGTGTGTTTTACACGATGCCGGAGAGGACGCCCCACGATGCTGCGACGGGTGAACAGGGCGAGCACGCACTCGACGAGGAGACGACGACGACGACGAAGGCACGGGACGTCGACCGCATCGCACCAGACGCGGGGCCGGAGCAGCCGGTCATCTCACTGACCTCGCCGCGCGCCTCGCCGACCCGCGCGCGCTTCTCAAGCCTCGTCAATCCGCCATGCCCGGTCCAGACGAACGTGCTGGCCGTCGATGGCCACGCCTTGCCGCCCCCCTCCTCGCAGATACGCGCAGGGGCCATGGACAGCAGCACGGCGGCAACGACATCGCTGACCGTTCGGCCTGTGCTCAATGCCCACGGCGTGTGCGCTGATCTGACCTTCGCCAGCGGTGGTGGTGGTCCACGACCGGCCGCCCCCGCCGCTTCCACCAGCCCCAGGACCGCGGCGTCGTCTGCCCAGGCCCTCGCCATGCGGCTCCCGCAGCTCCCGGCTCAGCGCGTGCCCTCCGCCGTATATGCGCAGACAAGTCCCACCACCCTCCTCACGACTTCTTCTTCTCCGGGTGGTATCGAGGCGAGCGGCATGACGAGCCCGCTCGGCTGTCTGAACGTCGCCCTCAGCACCGCCCCGACCAGCGGCACGCGCACTAGCAGCGCCACGCTGCTCTCGATGGAGCCACTCCAAAGCCCTGGTCCGGAGGATAGTGCCGGCGGCGGCGCCGACAGCAAGACCTCGTCGTGCGACTTCTCGACAGACTCGTCGACGTCGCACTCGCGCGTCAGCTCGGGGGCGATGTTCGAGGCACTGCCCATGTTCGGCGTCAGCCCGTCCAGCACCTCGATGAGCGTGGCGAGTCTCCTCGCCGCCGGCGCCGGCACCCGGTGCGCCACGCGGCTACACACGGCCCGGTCACCCGGGCACGGGGAGGCGCGCGGTCAGCGCCGCAGTCCGTCATCCACGACGGAAGTACCGCCGCTTTCCGCGATCCCCTCGGCCGCGCATGGTGCCTCGCTCTCGCCCCCACCTCCGCCCCCACCCCCGCCTCCGCCGATGCCTGGTGGCGTCTACGGTGCGAGCGACGCGGCGGACTGCGAGGACGGCACCATTCTCGCTGTCTACTCACAGTCGCTCGTCTCTGGGGCCATTCAGTACGACTTTGGTCGCGCCGGACAAGGGCAGTATCTTGTGGTCGGCGGCAACGCCGGCGCGGGGGCCAGCAGCGTGGGCTGGTGCGGCGCCACGCACTCCCGCTCGCGCTCGCACTCACAGCCGCATTCGCACTTGTGCACCCCGCGCGAGTCGCACGCCCGCTCGCACGAAGGCTCCGGGGTGACGACCCCCTGTCAGTTGCCGGCCTTGCCCGTGGCGCGCCGAACCGCGCCCGGCAGTCTCGTGTCCGACGGCGGATCGCCTCGGCAGAGCGCCATGTGGCGGCGACCGATCCCATCACTGTGCCGGCCGTCCTCCACGAGCCTCCTCCTCACCACGCTGCTGGACGATGCCGAGACCAGCTCCGTCGCGGCCCAGTCGCTCAACTCTGCGACCGACAGCCTCGCACCACCGGTCACGCTCACGCGCGTCAGCCGCTCTGCCGACGTCACGTTCATTGGCGAATCCAAGGACGTGCCGCACCGCACGCATCTCGAAAGCAGCAGCCCCTTTACGGTGTCGCGCAAGAGTCCCGGGACTGAACGTGGCCACACACCGCTCGCGCTTTACCCGAACGAATTCGAGAAGACCAGTGAGCCTGAATAGATCGTAGCCGCCAGTCTCTTTCTCTCTCTCTCTTCACCCTCCGAAACGCACGACACGTCCGTACGTACGCATCCCCACACAAAAGAAAAAAAAATAAGTCAATTCACACTGATACACACGAACGAATGAACGTGCCAGCCAACCGAGTGGATAAGAAAAAGGAAAAGGGAAAAAAGCAATCACCCTTCTATTGCGTTTGTGATTGCCTCCTTGGCTCATTTCATTTCATTTTTTTTTTTTTCGCGCCTCTCGTAACGCACTACACGATTTGGTTTCTTGACCTTTTCATTTTTCTTTTTTTTTTCCCCGTACTGTTTTTTTTTCTTTTCTTTCCCCTGGCTTTTTTCTTTTTCCCCTCATCCCAAGCATGTCCTGAAACCAATCATAGTTCTGGAAATAGTCCTTGACGCCAGAACTAATCATGACACACACAAAAAATGATATTAATAACAATAATAATAATAATATGGAAGATCATTCGCTTTTTAAAGCATCCCACATTGCGTACGCACTGCAAGTTCGGCCGGTTCATTTAACTAGATTTCAGTGCCTTTCATTTTTTTTTTGCGTTTTTCTTGTTTATCATGTTGGAGTTCTTGATTGAAAACGACACCAGGTGACTGGCAGTCTCAGTCCTATCCTTGTTCAACTCGGTATCGACAAAGAACATTCCGTGTCCACGTTCATCGAGCGGAACACGTACACGCACCGAAGAATTTCTTTTTGTGAGTACGCATGAAGCCACAGCGCATCATATTGGCACGTGGTGTACTCGTTGTGAAGATGTCTCTTTGAGCACATAACCCTTCCTCCTCTTCTTCTTCTTTTTTTCTTCCGTTCCCCTTGTTCTCTTTATTATGCTCACAGCGAGCAACAATAATAATAGAAAATAACAGGGTTTCTTTGTTCATTTTGCAAACTTCGTTTGTCTTTTTTATTACTTTTTGTGATTGTGTATGTTTTTTTTTTTTCGACCAGCTCAGCAGTTTCCTCCGCGAACTAGCTGGTGTCATGTGCAACTGAGGTAGCTATTTCACTTCATTTTTGGTTGCTTACGCTCTGTCTCTTCATGAGAACGAGTGTTTTTTTTTTCTTTCGTTCTCTCTTGATCAACTTTTTTGTACCTCTGCGCACGCCGAGGCTTCGCCCAGCACATGTGTGAGTGTGTGTGTGTGTGTGTGTGTGTCTTTCTTGCAGCAACCTGCTCAGGACAAGTTTTCAAGGTTTACATGTTCACAATTTCAAAAATAGAACAAAACACTCTTGAACAGCTCCTTGGTACAGACGCAGGCTTTGCTGATTGTGTATATATTATCTCCAAGACAGTCACGATAGCCAGCACGTCTACCTTTTCCTTTTTTCTTTTTCACTGTTGTTCGGATGCGGTCTCTCTATATATCTCATTTTCTTTTCTTTTTTTACATGGCTCCCCGTTTGTTTCTTAATTGGGTTATATGGTTTCTTGGTGCTTTTTGTTTTACTTTTTCCATGCTCAAATGAGCCTCTCCCTGCCTTTTTTGTGGTTGTTGTTTTCAATGTGCGTGTTGTACATCCCTGTTGTACCCACTACCACCACCCATACCAGTGTTTCTCTCTGTTCGACTGTGAAGGTACACAACTGGTCGCAGTTATATTGTTCATACTGCGATTGAATAGACCCTTTTTTGTTCTTCTTATTTTCGTTTTTTCTTCCCTTCTCCACTTTTTCCTTTTTTTTTTTCTTGGTTTGTCGTGACTCTGTAAGGAAAATGAACTATATTGTCCGCTTCAACGCGCTTGTGTGTCAGAGATGCCTTCATGATCTATCTCTCTCTTTCTCCGCGAACAACACACACATACAAAAAAAAAGAAACAAAGTCATCTCTAGCTAACTTGCTGGATCACAATATCGGCTTGCTCACTTGCACTTTTGCCCTCTATTTTTGTAGTTTCGCGTTTTTTTTTTTTCGTTGAGACGTTTTTGGAGTATTAGCTTAATTTTTCTTTTTATCATCCGCAATTTGTTTTGCGTTTGCATCCCTTTTTCCCCCATTGTCAGTTTCCTTCTCCAGGAAATTCACTCTCCCCCCCCCCCCTTTTGTGTCCCCACCTTTTCTCCCATCTCTCTTGTTTCTTTTTCTGTCTTCCACATTTGTCATGTACATGGCATTTTCTGTTATATGATTGGCTTCGAGGCACGCAAATGCATACATGTACACACACACATCTACACTGCACTGGTGTTGTCTGTGTGTGGACGTGTATGTCTTTCGTCCTTCCTCAAAAAAAGAAAAACTGCGTCCTCATTTAGGATCGCGATATGCGTGCGACGAACAGGCAATCATCACTAACGTGTACTGCCGCTTGATACGATGAGGTGCGCGTAGGCTCTCACAATAGATACTTCCACAACGTGGTCTTTCACGCATTCGAAGGTGTCCGCCCACGCGGTTGCCGCACCAAGCCTTCGATCTGACTTTGTGTGTGTGTGTGTGTGTGTGTGTGTGTGTGTGTGTGTGTGTGTGTGTGTTTCCGCTAATTTCTCGACTGACCCACCGGCATGTATCTATTCAGTTCCTTGTCAACCTACCTATCTGTATATCCATTCTCCCTTGCGAATCGCGCTTCTTTCTGCTCCGTGATAAAAAGTGGGTTCGTTCACAGACATACAAAAAGAGAGAAAGAGAGAATCTTTCAGCAGCGAAAAAAAAAAAAAAAAAAAGTAAGTCATGCATCGGCGATGGCTCTGCTCGCCGATGGCACCGAACTTTCGTCTCTGCACGCCACACCGACGCTGCGTGATCGCAGGGCCGTCCTCGAGTTCACTGTACGCCGTCCCCAATGCACGCGCACCGCCCATCACGCCGGATGCGCCGGACTGGCTGTCCAACCATCATGCACGGACCTCCTCCGCGACGCACTCGATGCCATCGTCGTCGGCGTTCCCATCGCGCACCAACAACGGCGCCGTGTGCGACACGCTGGCCGAGGCCCACGCGCGTGTGCAACGGCTGTGGACACGCGAGATGCACCACCGTGGACGTGCGTTTGATCAGCAGCGACGCACCCACCGCCGGCTTAGCGCGTCCGCTCATGCCCCGACGTCGTCATCGTCGTCATCGTCGTCGCGCGCGAGCATGGCGTCGTACCTGGCGCTCACCGCCCTGAGCGGGCTGCATGCGTGGTGGCAGGCCTGTGAGACCCAGGTGTGGCTGCCGGCCGATGTCTTGCACGACTGCGAGGACGCGCCGCAATTCGTGGTGGATCTCGTTCGCCAGGCCACCTCCGCCCCCTCCACGGCTGCCACGACCACCGCCATAGCGGAGGAGGAGACGTCGAGGCAGACGGCGGGCTGGCGCGCACGCTTTCAGCGCCTCTCCGACGACGCCCTTCTCGACGAGTTTGATGAGTGGCTGCTGCTCCATGCCGCCTCCGGCACCGGTGAAGGTCTGCTCTCCTTCACGCGATTTTTGTCTCTGCTGGAGTCTTACCTGCGCTATCATCAGGGCGTGACGTGGGGTGTGAGCCCCCACAACAACAGCAACAACAAGAAGGGCCACCGGGGCACGCATTCCACAGAGGCCGCCTCCGCCTTCGATCGTCGTCGCTACGCACTCCACCCCTGGGACGCGCAAGACTGCCCTGAAGGCCGCCCCGCGCAGATGCCGTTTGTGCACCTGTTGCAGTGGATGCTTGCCCGTGATTCACCGTCCCCTCGCTTGCCTGCGAGCGGGGCCGACAGCGCAGCGGCAGAGGCGGATCTCGGACGCAGCTTATGGCAGCGCTTCCACGCGCTGGAGCCCTTCCGGCCCCCCACCACCACCGGTGCCTCGCCTTCTTCTTCTTCTTCTGCTTCTGCTTCTTCGCCCTCCTTGTCGGTTGGCACGCCATCGATGGGATTCGCCGCCCTTGATGTCGGGTGCCAGAGTGGTTTCGCGACGGACCTCCTCCTCACCGCCGGCGCCCGCTACGTGCTCGCTGTTGATCGCACCGAGGCCGCACTGCACAGCACAGAGTCAACGGTGCACGATCACATGCAGCGCGCCAAGGGCAGTCACGGCCGGGAGCTCGCCGCACAGCATCAGCGCGTTCAAGTCCAGCAATGTGCGTTGTTGCCGGCGCCATCCGTCGACGTGCGCGTGGTGGACGCCACGGTGCCCGACACGGCGAGCCCGGACATCACGGACGCATCGGCTGCCACGACGAACGCCTTTGCACGGGCGGCTCAGCGACGACGACAGCAGGCGCGCGCACAAGGCACAGTTTACGCGGATGCGGAAGGCCGCCAACGCACGTCCACTGCGGCGTCGTCGGACCGCGCAGAAGAGGCAGATGAGATGGCCCCGTTTGATGTGCTCTACTTCCACCCACCGTGTCTCGATCTGTGGCCTGCCACCACACTGGCAGAACGTCGTCACGGCCTGCGCCTCGGTGAGCTCTGGCAACCACCTTTTGAGTGGGGGCACGCGGATGTGTCCTCGACGAGGGAGGCGAGGGTGCTGCCGTGGGTGCTGAGTCCCACCGCGCACGCCGTGCACTGGGCCGCGCTGCCGTCCGCTGATCCCCTTTCGGCCACCACGCACGCGCGTGCCGCGTCGTCGAGACCTGCCGACTCTGCCGTGGCCTCGATGGCAGTGATTCACGAGCTCGTCGAGCAGCTCACGCTCGATGTTGTGCAGCGGAGTGCGGGCTGGTCATCGCGCACCTCGACAGCTGATCCTGCCGTGATGCGGCGTGAGCGCCCGTTGGTACAGGAGGATGGCTACGTGATGCTCGTGCTGCCGCGCACCGTCGATGGCACCGACATGGTCCGTGTGTTGCACAGTGATGTCTCCACCGGTGGACTCGGCGCCGCGCTCCCTTCGGTGAGTGTGGCCGATGGCGTGCTCGCGGCGCTGGAAGGCTTGTACGAGCCCGTGCTGCGACGGGCGTACGTGCCTTCCCTGTCATCCGAGACGGGACGTCTGCCGCAGCTGGTGCACGCCGCGCTCGCCGCCATTGACGCGCCCTCGTCGGGGGCCACGGTGCCCGAGGACGACGCGTCGCCTTCTCCTCCTCTCCCTCGACGACGTGATCAGACCGCCGACACATCGCACACGGACGCGGCGGCGACGCTGCTTCACACGGCGCATGGTCTGTCGCAGACGGTGGATGTGCTCGTCCTGCGCAAGAACACGGCGGCGTGTGCTCGTGCCCGCGCGGTGGCGGCGTCGCTGTCGGCCAAACACCCGCGCCGCGCCAGTGCCCAAGAAACCGAGCTGAAGCAGGCGCTCGACATGTACGAGCGCTTGACCACCCGCCTGGCACAGCAGCAACAACACTCACACACACAGCCGCGCGATGCCGAACGCGACGAGCCAATCAAAGGCACTGGGACGTCGTCATCGTCGTCGTCACCGCTTCTGGAGTGGCGCGACAGCTTCGAGCACAACGAGTACAAGCCTCGCAGCGCACCAACCACGCGCTATCACTGGACCGACCTTGTCCCCAGTTACAGCTACTTGGAGTCCGACTACCTTGACCGCGCGACCGAATCGGCAACGAGCGGCAACTTCCTCGCGGTCGGCCATCCGCCCTCTCTGCAGGTGCGCCTGCCACGCGACGCGTCGTTGGCGACTTCGAGCACGACCTCTGCCGATGCGCAGGCAACGATCACCGCAGCCGCCCGTCACGACATGCCTCGTGCCACCACACGCACGACTCCCACCACCGAGCGGGCCCGTGCCTCGCCTGGTCATCGTGCACCAGAGGCGGAGTCAGCCGCACGTGCGAGCGAGGCCTTCCGCGCGATTTTTGCGCACGAGCTGCGCCATCAGCGTCGCGGAAAGATGCGCAAGCTCGCGCTGTCGCCGATCCAGCAGCAGGAGTGGTATGTGGACACGAAGCTGCTGCAGTCCGGTGCGGCCAAGGTCGAGCTGATGAACGAGCTCTCGCGGTGGGATCTCAAAGACTACGATTAAAGACAGTGTGCGTGTATGTGTATGTCTCATCTGGCTAAATGCAGTGAGGCATTTTGTTTGTTTGTTTGTTTGTTTTCTTTGATCACAGAACTTGAATTCCTACGAAAAAATAGTAAACTGTCAGGCACACACACACACACATGCCGGAGCCGAATAGTCGGGCATCTGTGCGCCAACGTGCATCTTGTTGGTGATTCTTCTCACCAACAGGTCCAACCGAGATGCACCGTCAACAACAACAACAACAACAGCAGCAACTAGCGCGCACGTTTCCAATCACATATACACTCTAGCTCTCTTCCTCCCTCTCAACCTCTCGTTGCTTTTTCTTCCTGTCAAGTCACCAAAAAAAAAAACTTTGTAAAAAGAGAAGAGAACTGTGTGAGTGAACGACCCCGACAGGCTCACTTCAATATCGCCCTTTTTTAAAAAGCAGACAATCCCTCAAGACACACCTCGAGTATCTCTATTCTTTTTTCCCCCTTTTCCGTGTTGTGATTTCTGTTTTGCGCGCAAAGCCACGCACGCCACCACTTGGTATATTGTTTTTTGTTTCTTTGTTTCTTTGTTTCCTCTTCCGTTTGTGTCAACCCTCTTCGTTCACGTTTTTTTATTTTTATTTCAGTCACTCAAGTGACTGTGCCGGCCTTTTTTTTTTTTTGCTTTGTTTTGTTCCCCTTGTTCTTTTTAAAAGAAATAAGGAGTCCACACTAGACAAACTGCAGTGTATTCCTCACTCACTTCCGTCTTCTTCTCTTTTTTTTTTCTGTTCTGCGCAGAGAAAACTGTGTCGCAATTTCTTCTCTCATTCTTGATTTGTTTTGCACTGGCTCTTTTATCAAAAAAGTCCTCGTAAACGCAACACAACCCGTGTAGAATAAAATAAAACGAAGAACTCAACGATATTTACTCATTCACCAGTATATTTCTACATTCGCTTATTTATTGTTTTTCCATATCTTTACACACTTTTTCTTTTGTGGGTTTTTTTTTATCTTGTTGCCTTTTTTCTTTTCTCCACCAAGGACCATCTTCGATACCCGCACCACTCACACTGCGTATCAGTATCCCTCCTTTTTTTTTTTCTTCATCCCTTCTTTTTTTGTGTTCAGTGACTAGCAAGAATTAAAACGTTGAGTTTTCTTTTTTCTTCTTCCTCTTTTCTAATTGACACCGAGAGACTCCTTCTCTCTGCACCACCGCACTCCGTTCAGGTTTTGTGCTTTGGCTGTCTATTGACGCCACATACCGTCCCGTCTTGTTTAACCTGTCGAGTGTGCTTCTCCCTTCTTTCTCTCTCTCTCTCGCTGTGCCTAGCTGTTCGCATTGTATCGACAAACCAGCCAGAGACGAGAACACTTATTTTCCTTGTAACTTTTTTTTTTGATCACCTCCGCTTCGTTGTTGTGCACACGCTCAGTCTACCCCACACATTCTGATTTCGCGCATTTGTTTTTTCTTCTTCTCCTTCAGATTCGTCCCCTTCTCTCCTTCTAAAAAGCAAAAATAGAAAGACAGAGAAGAAAGAAGTGTTGAGCAAAACAGAGAAAAACAAAAAGACACGCGCGTACTACAAAAGTAAAAGTCAAACAAAAGGCAGGGTCAACGACGAGGGGCAATCATGTCCACCGATTTTTGCGTGGAAACCACCTTTCTGGACGGGTGTCTGGTGAAGATTGTGAATCGCAAGGAGCGGGTGGTGAGCTACAAAAACTGCACCGAGGACACACTCATCACGATTCACGCCGCCTTCACGGTCTCCACGCGCTCCGCCAACGACCCCAAAGAACTCAGTCGCATTCGCCCCTGCCCGCAGACGGTGCTGCGACGCACAGAGTTGACGGAGACCGTCAGCACGGTGCGCGCGTCGGACAAGAAATCAGGCAGCGCTGCGGCGGCACCGGGCGATCAGGTGCGTCAGGTGCTCACGTTCATCGCCAAGGCGGTGCTGCCGCCGAACACGACGCGTCCCTTTATCCTCTTCGATCTCCTGGACGATGTGACGAGCGGCAAGGAGCACTTCGCGACCGAGCCGTGCCCGATCGACCCCGCCTTCTTGACCTTTCGCGGTGGTCGGCGTCGTGCCGATGATGTGGTGGTGTCCGGTCCGGACGCGACTCTGATGCCCGTGATCGACAGCACGTACTGCTGTCTCGGCAACCCGCGCGATCAATCTGGGGCGACGCACTGGCTCTACCGACTGACCGCGGACGATCCGACGCTACCCGCCGCCTCCGCGCTGGTGCTGGCCAAGAAGAAGACACGCACGCAGTTGTGGGCCTTCTACAACGACAGCGTGTACTCGGTGGCCACTGTGCGCGCCGAGTTTCAGCTCGGTCACGGGGAGAGTGTGGAGTTGTGCGGGTCGACGATCAGCGTGCCGGTGAAGGGCGGTGTGGCGGGGAAGCGGACCATGGCCTTGGAGCTCACGGTGCCGCCCTTGACCACCGCGCTCTTTGCCCGCGTGACGCGACGTCGTCCGTCGCTGCTCGAGTCGCTCGCCTCGCCGACCACGACTGTCGCCACCGCCTGCTTCACCGATGCCGCCACGGAGGAGAGCGGCTTTGTCGACTGCGATCTCGACGCTTCTGACGATTCGGACATGGAAAGCAGCGCCGACCAGTTCACCCCCTCCGCCTCCGCCGCCTCCTCCTCCTCGGTGGTCGCGTTTGTCACGTTTGCCTTCCACACCGACCCCTACCGCAGCGTCTCGCCGCTGGGAATGGAGGCGCTCAGTCACATTGCACTGCCGGAGACGGTCGAGTACGACCAGGTGTTTCCCTGCCCTCTCGCCGCCGTGCCGCAGAGCGCCAGTGCGGAGCACGTGCGCGAGGTCGGGCGAGCGATGAGCCTCAGCGCTACACCGCGTGTCGCACGCGCGGCCAAAACTGTCGGCGGTGGCGGTGGTGGAGGCGGAGCGGGTGGCGCCCGTTCAGGTCCGATGACGGTCACCGTGACGCCGCGCGGAAGTGGTGGCGCCGCGGCGGTGCTTTTCGGCCGGCGTGCGGCGGAGAGTCCTCTGCCGCAGCGGCGCCTCTCCGATGGTCGCGATGACAGCGGCCTCCTCTTCCCCTTGTCTTCCTCCTCCTCCGCCCACCACGGTGCGAGCGGGCTGCCGACGACGACAAGGACGACCCCAACAACCCCAACGACGACGGATGTGTACTTGCTTGTGGACAATGAGGACAGCCGCTGGACGCTGTGCAATCAGGGAAGTAAGGTCTGCTATCGTGTCTACGTCACTGTGTACGCAGTGGCGTCACCGGACAGCTGGTACACCACCTACTCACCGTTCACAGATGCGGCAGCGCCCACCCCGCGCACGCGACGCGGAGAGGAAGTCGTGCACGTCCGTCGTGCGCAGTCGCAGCCGAATGCGGTGGTGGTCGAGGTTCTGATGGAGCCGTCCTCGGTGGTGCTGCTCTGCGAGGGGAAGCTTCCCGACTCGTACGACATGGTGTGCGTGTGGGACAGTGTGGTGGACACGTCGCTGCTGGCGGCGATGGCGGCCGCGAACGACAGCCAGCTTCCGTCCGCGCGCCTGGCACTGCCGCACAACAGCAGCAGCGATAACAACGTCAGCGGCAGCCTGCTGCTCGACCGAAGCGCGTCTGGCCAGTACATGAGTCTCCCGACCAACGCACTCTTTCTAGAGAGTCCGTACCTGGCCAATCACTCCCTCTCCCCGGTCGTCGGCGAGCAGAGCGCGCTGCCCGATCAGGAGGCGCTCGTCAAGGGCACCGTCGCGTTTGACGGGCCTGGGCCTGACGAGAGCGTCTTTGACTACGCGCGCCTCTACGCAGTTTTTCCGCGTCACGTCATGACGGTGCCGCAGCCTCCGACGCCCGTCTCGTCGCCGACCGCGATGGTCAACATGTCCACCGCGACCGCGACCACGACGACCCCCGCTGCCTCCCGTCGCTCACCTCGTCGTCCCACGGAGCATCAGACCGGCAGTCTACCGATGACGTCGCAGCCGCCGGCGATGGCGGTGCCCCCATTGAACTTGTCGATGGTTAACGCATCGAAAGCAGCCACAACAACAACAACAACAACAGCAACAGCAACAGCGACGACGGTGTCCGTGCCGCCTCTGCCGCACGATGATGATGTCGCGCACACGCACCTCGGCACCAACGGCGCTCTCTTTCGACTGGTGAGCGCGGATGGCACCCGGTGGGGCTTGTACAACGATACGGATGACCTCAATATGTTCGTGCACGCGACATTCACAATGGAGCAGAACATGTTCGGCCGCACCCTTGACGCCCGTCAGCAGGCGCTCGGTCGGACGCAGCTGCTCATCACCCCGTGGCAGGACCCGGCCGCGACGGTGCCGAGTGCACTCGCCAGCGCCACCACCGGGCCGGACGCCGAGGCCTCACTGCTGCTCTTTGCAACACCGAAGAACGACGACCTCGGCGAGCGAAGCGACACGATGCACACCCCTGCTCGCGCCTATCCATCCCCGCTCCCGGCGAGCTGCCAGCGCTCGCGCAGCGGCAGCCGCAACGTGTACATGTCGAACATCCCCGAGCTCGAGGGGTTTCACTCTCCGCGCATGGACTCGAGGCATCTCTCCGGCATTTACAACGGTGACGGCAGCGACAAGGAGGCCGGTCACATTGCGCGCGACTTTCACCATGCGCTGGTGATTGTGCCCCCGCGCACCACCGTGCCCTTCTTGATGGCGGTCAAGGCCAGCGATCTGGACGGCTGTCGATTTCACGCGTGGACAGAAGTCGTGCCGCTGCCGGGCCCGGACAAGATGACCACGCCATTTGCGCACGCGGCGGAGCTGAAGGAGGCCTGCGCGGCCAAGGGCTTCACCCCGGACGAGGTGTTTGAGGTGTGCCGCGGGTCCTCGGTGCACGCGACGCTGTACAAGCTGGTGGACTCCCCCATGATCCGTCTGGCCCGTCGCAGCCTCGCCCCAGAGAACGAGACAGACGACAAGCGCGGCGTCACGCCCGTGCACACGCTCGATCACGAGGCGGCGGCCGCCCTGACGCGGTGCCGCTGGGCAGTGTTTAACGACTCGGACGACTGCTGCTTCACCGTCCGCGTCACCTTTCCCGCCGCCAGTCCGGTCAAGCCCGTCGATCCAGAGGTGTTTATGGATGCCGCCAGCCCCTCCGGCAGCGGCCTGTTGACGAGGGCCGACGACAGTGACGCCGCTGCGTCGCCCGACGTCGGTGACTGGACCGTGGTCAGTGGCACCGTGACCGGTGTGACCGATCACGAGGGCACCACCTTCGGCACCGACACGACCGGCTCGCTCACCTTGGCGGACACGAACTCTGCACTCAACCGACTGCGCATTGTCAATGCGTACGCGTCACCGGATGCGACGAGCGGCGTGGTCTTTAGCTCGCGCCTGAACTCGTTCCCGGCCTCACCACGGCCGTTGCCGCCGACGCTGCTGCCGCCGCCGCTCACGCTGCGGACGACGGTGTGGCCTGGGGAGATGATCACGCTGCTCGAAACGATGCCGGAGGTTCGGCCACTCGACACGCACGTGCGCGCCGATCGGCCGCCGCAGAACCAGGCCGTGAACATCGCCTTTGAGAGCGGCAACCCCGTGATTTATCGCAACGTGGCCGACTACCACGCGTCCAAGAAGGAGCGCCTGCGTAAGACCAAAGCGCCACAAGCGGAGTTGCCTCGCCACCTGCAAGGCGTCGCGGAGCCCCCGCGGTCGCCGGTCCACAAGCACTTGCACGTGGACGACATGCTCACGACGCACTACCTGCGCTTCTACCGGGACTACCCTGCCGCGCCCATCTACCGCATCATCAACGATCGCGACGCCCTCTGGAGTCTCTACAATGATCACACCACCACGACGTACAAGGTGCGCGTTGTCTTCTACCAGCAGTCGCTTGTCCGCCCGGTCGGGTCGGCGAAGGACGTGACAGCGTCGATGCGCGAGCGTGGCGCGGCGGCGACGACGACGATGTCTGGCCGTGCTGTCGGTGCGCCACGGCGATCGAGTACACCGCCGCAACAACAAGATCAGCAGCAACACGCACAGCGCCGTCTCAGTGACAAAGCCGCCGTCAAGGCACTCGACGCGGACGCGCAGCTGGACAAGATTCTTCGCGAGGATGCCTCGGCGACGGTGGTGGATGTCGTGGTCGCGCCAGGGGACACGGAGCTACTTGTGCTGGCGGAGGATACACGTCGGTACGTGGTCTTTTTGGAGAAGCAGCCTGCCAAGCCCAAGTCGTAGGCGCTGTTAAAAAAAAGAAAATGAAAAATGGCACGGCTTTTTGGCGCGTGAACGGAGGCAAGCACGCTTGTCTTGTTTTTTTACTCTTTTTTTTGTTTCGGTTTCCCTTTCTTTCACTCTCTCTTACTCCGTCCGCACAGGTAGATTATTTCACGTCTATTTATCTTTTTCTTTTTTTTTCCACTGTGTGTCCTTTGTGTGATGATGTGTGAGTCTTCGACGACTCACTGCACTTTGTGCATTCCTGTTTGTTTGTTTCTTTGATTATTCACACACGGGCAGCCACCGAGCTTGTACTTTCTTTTTTTCTTTTCCTTGGCACGATCACGTCAGGAAATAGCAAACGAAAAAATAGGAGGGCATAGCGCACCTCTCAGTCGCAAGCAAGCGGAGGAGCAGTCCGTTCGCACGTGCACACAAGGGTCAGCATGACGACCACCTGTAAACTGAGGTCGAGAGAGGGAGAATAAAAAGGCGTCCTTTTTCGTGCGTTGTCTTCGCAGCGTCATGGGGAATCACGGGACTCCGTACTCGCTCCTTCTTTCCGCCTTTGGTGGGCGTGTTGTGCTCGTTCAAGTATGTTTTTTAAAATCACTTTGTTTGTTTGTTTGCTCTCCCCGTATTACTCTTCTCTTACTCTCCACATTTCTAGTGACAGCGTGTCTTTTTTATCTTTTTTTATCTTTATCTTTTTTTTATATTTATCTTTTTTTTTTCTTTTCTTTAGGGGTTGCTCTGTATGCCCCTCAGTTGGCGTTCTGCATGTGTTTCCTTTTTCTTTCTTCATTACCTTTATCTTTCTTTTCTTTCTGTGACTGTGTGCCGGCGTGAGGAGAGCGTTTTTTTTTTTTTCATCTCGCAATGCCTACTGTGCTCGCACAGCTCGGTGCGCTGGTTCCGTGCTTTTTTTTTTTTTCGAATCCACTCATGCTAATGATCGCGTCATACCGTAGCCGTGGGCACGGAACAAACAAAAAAAAAAAGACAAAGGCAGAGCTTCTGTTTTAAAGGCAACTATTTTTGTGTTTTTCACTGTGAAAAAATATATATACAAATCACAACAAGATGGCAATAGCACTTCAGTAATAGCATTCGCATTTCGACATGTGCTGGCATCTGCCAAAGAAACGGAAAGAGTTCACAGCATTTCAAAATCAGAGAAAAGACGCGGTGCCTCCACTATGACGACTCAGCTCTGCAGTTTGTTGTTCAGCGCCCCCTCTCGGGTGCGTGGTGCGCTGACGCCGAGTGATTCATGGCTTCCTCCACGCACCGCATGAGAACGTTTTTTTTTTCTGTGCAACACTTGCGACTTGTTTTGCTGTCGCGTCTATCATACCTCAGCTCTCTCTCTCTCTCTCTCTGTCTCTCTTCTCTTTTTGATCGGCGCCAACACCTTCACATCCCGTTTGACTGACACACTTGTCATTGCCTCTACACATTCGCACGGTCGACTCAACACCAACAAAAAAGAGAATCTATAAGCGTATTCAAAAAAAAAAACTATCACCTTTAATCAGTCTCAATCGACGAACACACGAAAACAAAAAAGCCTTAAAAAAGCAACACTTCTCGAAAAAAAAAATGACGACCGAGATCACTCTTGAGGAAGCCAACTTCCAGAACGGCGAGCCCGCTAACTTCGAGTTCGACAAGATCTTCAAGTGCTTCACCAACAGCAGCAACGGTCTGCTCTTCCGCCTGGTGAACACTCAGACCGGCCAGTGGGCCTTCTACAACGACACCGCCGACACAGTCATGAAGGTCCGCGCGCACCTGGGCCCCGGCAGCGATGCCAAGGCTCTTCGCCGCGCCCGCCTGACCGTGATTCCTCACGAGGACGGCAACGTGGACGAGACGTGCGAGCAGGAGATCTCTGTCGATGTCGAGCCCTTCCGCACGGAGCCCTTCCTCGAGGGTAAGGTCAACGGCTTCAACATGGACTTTGCCTCCGAGGCCGCCCCCGCGCGCGACGTGGCCTTCGAGTACCGCCAGCCCACCGTCCCGTACAACAAGATCTACAAGTGCTTCAAGAACAACGGCAACGGTCTGCTGTTCCGCCTGGTGGACGACAAGAAGAAGACCTGGTACTTCTACAACGACACCCGCGAGTTCCTGATGATCGCCACCGTCGAGTTCGAGAGCGCCGAGGGCGTGCAGCCGCTCGGCAAGACGCACGATCTCGGTGCCCCCGAGAAGTACCCCGAGGGCGTCACGTACCGCCTGGAGATCGAGCCCGGCAAGACGGAGCCCTTCATGGAGGGTGATGCCCAGAACTACCACCTCAGCTTCGCCGCCGAGCCCCTCAGCAACGACAAGCCTCTTGACCCCAGCGAGATCGCGTACGAAAACGGCCAGCCGGATGATCAGCTGATCGACGTGCAGGGCGCCAAGGTGTACAAGTGCTTCAAGAACAACGGTAACGGTCTGCTCTTCCGCCTGGTGGACGAGGCCAACGCTGTCTGGGCCTTCTACAACGACACGATGGAGTACGTGATGCAGGCCAAGGCCCGCTTCCCGGAGAGCGAGCAGGGCAAGTTCACGCCCAGCGAGCACGCCGTCGTCAGCGAGGACCCCGAGAGCCCCGGTGACATCATCGTCACCGTCGAGGTTGCGCCGATCGCCACCGTTGTGTTCCTGACCGGCTCCCCGACCAACTTTGAGATCAGCGCCGCCGCGGAGAGCGTGAACAAGTCCAAGCCTGAGGAGAACCCCGCGTACGAGAATGGCCAGCCCGACGAGCTCGTCGCCCCGCACAACCAGGCCTTCAAGGTCTTCAAGGACCGCGGCAACGGTCTGCTCTTCCGCCTCGTGGACACCGAGACTGGCTGCTGGGGCTTCTACAACGACACGACCGACACGACCTTCACCGTCTCCATCTCCTTCGATGAGGATACCGAGATCAAGCAGCTCGGTGAGACTCAGCTCACGGAGGACGGCGACCAGGGTCCGGCGTACGTCGCGGTTGTGCCTCCGACCGCCACGGTGCCGTTTGTGCAGGGTAACATTCACGGCTTCTCCTCCAAGGTGTCTGCCCGCCGCCGCTCCACCCCGGCCGCGTAAAGGCAACGATGAGAGCAACGACGACGACAACAACAAGAGAAGAAAAAGAAAAATAGAAGATGAGTATTTCTCCACACTACTTCCCTGTGCCTGCCACTGAGATTTCCTCTCTCTCTCTCTTTGATTGTCTTTGTCTGGAATAAACGGGCCTGTGTATTCTTGTTTTTGTGACCCATCCGTGCAGACTGTTCTCTTTTCTTTCGTTTTTTTTTTACAAAAAAAAACATTTTTATTCTACAATGACAAAAAATGAAAAAGAAAAAGAAAGTATTGCACGCGCAGACTGTGGTTTACTCACTTTCTTTCTCTGTTGCCTTCTTTCGTGTGTCTCTTTCATCCCTCCCTTGGCACGGCGCAAGCCCTCGAGTGAATCACTTCTTTTTCTCTTTTCTTTTCGTTATTGTAGTGAAAAAAAAAATAGAGAAGTTGTTACGCTTCTCCATCGTAGTTTCCCTCACCCACACCTTTTTTTTTTCTTCGTTTCAAAAATTCTATTTGGTCAATTATCGTTTTTTTCTTTTGACTTCTTTGCTTTTCGTGTGGAGCGTACGTTGTGCTTTATTGTTTTTGTTTTGCATCATCTTCGTGCTTGGTTGATTTTTTTATTTTTCGATTCCATCATCAAGGGGTGCAGACATGAGCTACACCTCATCCATTTTTCCTTCTCCTTCTCTCTCTCCCACTTTTTTCATGGTATGTTCTCTTTTTTTTTTTTCGAGATCAAAGACATCTGTTCCAGAGTCATTGATGCCATCACGCCACACGCACGCATGTTGTCGTTGTTTATGACAAGATTGTTCTGATGGCTGAACAGAAAAGAAGGAAGAAAAAGCATGGCGACGACGCACGTAGGGAGACCTGCGATGCTGGTCGGAAGGGAGCGAAACCTACAAGCCAAGTGTTTCCCTACTTCTGTTTTTTTTTTTTTTTGCAGAAGGGAACAATGGTTGGTAAGGAACCGAAAAATGGAGGAATTCATCAAATGAAAAAAGACGCACGAAAAACAAGGAAAAGAACAAAAACAGGCACGAAAACTAACGGCGCGCATACGTCAAAGAGGCAAAATGAAAAAAAAAGGCGAAACTCCTGATGGAAGCTCAGATGCAAAGTTGTTTCTTTTTTTCTCCATTTTTCATCGTTTTGTTTTCCTTTTTTTTTCGCTCTCTCTTCATTCTTTCTTTCTTTAGTCCCCGATATCCACTACCTCCAGGTGCAATCAGCACTCGGGCCCGAAGAAGATAAAAAGAAAAAAGAAAGGGCAGTCCGAACTCCTCAAGGAAGAAGTGGGAAAGAGTGAGCAGCTCTCACACATATGTGTGGCAACGAGTAGCACCTTTTTTCCTGAGACAGCTTCACTCGTACTCATCGTGTATCTGTCATCACGGTGATTTTCTGTAGACGGGGAGGGGGGGGGGGAGGTCATCGCACACACACACACGCACACACACGTCGAGTCAGGTGATGTGCTGATGGCAGCTTTCTCTCGTTGCCCCTCCCTCCTCCTTCAGTCGACACGCCATCTCCAGTACGAGGAGAGTGGCGTGGTTGTGTCGACGGCTGCATGTCAGTGCGTGTCAATCTTATCTCAACAACTCATCACATTTCCCCATTCGCCTTCTCTCTCCTTATCGGGTTTGTTGTCTGTTGTTCGCGATTGGTAGCTCCTCCAAAAAGGTCTGTATCGACTGGAAAAAGAAAAACCATTAAAAAGTGACACGAGAACCGCACACTATTTTGATTAGCCTTCAGCGTATTGTCCTCAGCGTCCTCGTTTGACTTGTTTCTTTTTATTTTTGTATCCCTCACTTCCTTATTTTTGTGTACGTTTTCTTTTCTTTTTTTTTCTTTCTCTCCATCCAGTATCGTGCGTCTGGTTGTTGTTTTTTTGGTGTCTCCCATCTTCTTGCCTCATCGACACTGTGCCTCATGTCTATTCCCGTCCCTCTTGAGGAGCGGCGCTTCGCCGCGGGCGGTCCCAACCCGGAGCTCCCGTACGACGAATGCTTTGCCTGCTTTGCCGAGCAAGGTGGTCTTCTCTTTCGACTCGTCACATACCGCGCGGAGAAGGACCTGGTGCCTGCGTCTATTCAGGACCTCGCCAATGTCTCCTTCGCGGCCACTTCGAACGCGCCTGGGGCGGGGCATCTGACGCCGGTCTGGTCCTTCTACAATGACACGACGACGACGATCATGCGCGTGCGTTGCACCTTTCGGACCGGCACCAACGTGCAAGTGCTGGGTCGCACGCGCTTAGAGGCCTGCACGCCGGAGGAGCTCGCGGAAGGCAAGGGCGATAACTTACCCATGGCGGCGACACTGGACGTGCCCCCAGGCGCCACGGCGCTCTATGTGGCCGTCAAGTCCCTGACAGGATTTCATCTGTCCTACGTCACCGAGGCCGCCCCGGCGATGAGCGTCGAGTTTCTCACCGGCACCCCGACTGTGCGCTACGACAAGATCTACAAGTGCTTCAAGGACAACGGCAACGGCCTGCTCTTCCGCCTGGTGGATGAGGCACGGCACACGTGGAGCTTCTACAACGACACACGTGAGTACATTATGAAGGTCGAGTTTGTGCTGCAGGACACCTCGCACGCCGAGGTGCGGCCGATGGGGCATGCCACTGTCACTGCGTGTCCGAGCGCCGGCGACGACGCCACTCTCTTCACCTTGTTTGTCGAGCCTGGTGCGACGCAGCCGCTGCTGCAAGGGACGCCGACCTTGTACCAGCTGAGCTTCTCCGCGGAGCCAGTCGGGGCAGCGACGGCGGTCGGACGTCCTGTGCAGACGCCCGTCAACGTCACCGACGGACACAGTAATGACTCGCACTCGCCGCTGTCCATCCGAGGGGTGCCTGTCGGCCCTCCTCTGCATCCGAGTGGACCTGTGCCGACCGTGAAGGAGCTCGAACAGTACCAGCAGCACCAATATCAGCAACAACAGCAACAGCAGCAACTGCCGCAGCAGGTGTACACGCAGCAACAAATGCAGCCGCCACAGCAACAGCAAATTCAGCAGCCGGCATATCCCCAGTCACAGCAGCAGCAAATTCAGCAGCCCCTGCAACAGATGTATGCGCAGCCATCGATGCAGCCTTCACAGCTACTACAGTCGATGCAGCAACCGGCGCCGTCGCAGCCGTCGCCGGCGCACACTGTCGAGGAATCCGCCATCTTCGATCAGCGCTCGTACCAGGCTGGCTCAGTGAGCAGCCAGGGCGGGGCCTCGGCGGATGTCGCGCGCGAGCTGCAGCCTTTCTCGCCCGTGTTGCGCACAGACACGTTCACGCCCTCGATGCACGGTCCTGACGCGCCTGGGGCCTCGGAAGCCACAACGGTCGTGTACACAGATCCACAGGCTGGCCTGCTACAACCTTCAAGCGGTGCGGCTGCCGGTGGCGAGGTGGCGGCGGCGGCGGCCGTGATGCCGAGTCGCAGTGCGGGTGGTGGTCTGCTCTCGCCGACAGACGCACCGGTGACTGCCGCCGCCACGGCTCCCGTCGTTTCCTTCAACGCCCCGTCGCCGCCATCGGTCGCTGCGCCTGCCTCCGCGACAGCCCCTGCACTGGCGCCGCCGCTGCCGTTTTTGAATGGGCGACCCGATCCCGAGATCATCCCGGCGTACGATCGCATCTTTGAGTGCTTCGAAGGCCACAAGAACGGCCTTCTCTTCCGACTCGTGGACGATGTGAACCACATTTGGGCCTTCTACAACGACACCACCGAGTACACGATGGAGGCGCACGTGCGTCTGAAGGAGAGCGCCGATCTGCTCATCGCCCCCGGTGTGCACGTGTCGCCCGATGTCACCAGCCATGACGGGACGGGTGTCATCGCCTCGGTCTTTGTGCCGCCGCTGGCGACCGCGCCGTTCTTGGTCGGCGAGCCCCTCGACTTTGAGCTCGCGACGAGCGCACTGCCGTGTGGGGATGTGCGCGAGGAAGTGCACGAGGCGGCGAGACAGTACCTGGCCGGCGAGCGCGACGTGCAGAGTCAGGGAGTGGTTAGTGGTGGTGGTGGTGGTGTGGACGCGGCGCAGAGCTCGCACGTCGAGCCTGGCCACCCTGTCATCTCAGCCCCCACGTTGGAGGAGATGCCCATGGATGGGACCCCGCACTCGCCCATGTCAGCCGGCACACCCGTGACCATGCGTGGTGGTCGCACCGCTGGAAACAACAACAACAATGTTGTTGTTGGTGGTGGTGGTGGTGGGTCCTCGACGATGACGGGCGACGACGATCGAGGCAGCTGGCGAAACGCCGACGAGTCACCGCACGGTACGGACGACGCGTACATGCGCATGCGCACACCGTCCTCACCACCGCAACCCCCCGCCGCCCTCGCCATTCCGCTTGCGTCGCCACCCTACCCGACCGCACAGAAGGACGATCGCAGCCACCACGAGATCCATGTCACTCACATCGACACACCCCATCACGATCACGGTCACGACACGGCCGATGTGACCGTGCCCTCCGCGGCGAATGGTTGGTCCGCCTCGGACCTCTCCGGACCGGAGCATCATCCGCACGACGACGAGGGGCACGAGGGGACCCTCGACGAGGACGCGACCTCCGCCTCAAACATGCGCACGCCGATGGTGTCCGTGTACTATGACAATGGGTCACCGGCGCCGTTCCTGCCCGGGACGTCGAGCGCGGAGCCGGACTCGGTCGTGCAGCACACGCCACTCACCCCAGGGCCGCCGGCGCCGCTGCCTGCGGAGGGCGCCGCGGGCGGAGACTCGGTCGTCTCCATCGAAGCGCGCTCGTCGGAGCGTGACACGGCCGAGTCGCTGCCCTTTGTACACGGTCATCCAGACCCGGCTGTGATGCCGGTCTGGGATGCCTACTTCAAGTGCTTCAAGGAGCACGGCAACGGCCTGCTCTTCCGTCTCGTGGATACGCACACCAATACGTGGGCCTTCTACAACGACACGCTGGACAACTGGATGGAGGTGCACGTTCTCTTCGAGCCCGAGCCGACCGAGCCGCGCGTGGTGCTGCTCGGCGACGCCCACCCACTCGATGACGCGGACCTGGGTCAGGTCTGTGCCGTTGAGGTACCGCCCTTGCAGACGGTGCTCTTCTGCCAGTCGCCGTCTAGGGTGTTCACGACAAAGTTCATGGCCATGCCGGTGAGGCCGCGCGGGGAGGCCAGCGCCGAGCCGCCGCGGCCGCCGCGGCCGTCAGTCTCGCCGGCTGAGGCCAGCTTTGCCGCCACACCCGCGGAGGTGTCAGAGGGGGAGACGATCAACCTTGATGTGCCGTCCATCACGCCTCGTTCGGAGGAAGCCCGCGCGGAGGTGCTGAGCGACAGCCGCGGAGTGGGCAGCTCCTGTGGTGGTGCCTCGGGAGATGGTGGGGATGGTGGAGAGGGTGGGGATGGTGGCATCAGCAGTTGAGTGTGCCTAAAGAGAAAAAGAGAGAGACGTGGAGCGGAAAAAAAAACAAAAAAAAAGCAACAATGGAGAGGAAAAGAAGAACAAATTCGTTTTTCTTCCTTCTCGGTTTCTTGCACGGACAAGAGCGTGCCTTGATGTGATGTGGATGTCCGAGTGAATAGCAATGCGTGCAAGCGTGTGTCTTGTCTTTGTGTGTGACAGTCAGTGAAACCGAAAATAAGCAGAATGATAGGAAAAAGAAGAAGAGCGAGTCGCTTGGCGCCGTTCGCATCTCCACACGATTGGCTCGGCCTTGCGCGCAACAGCCAACAAGAGGAAAAACGACGGGATCCTGTGCACGCGTGTCAGGAACCGCCGAACAAATGGGCCAAGAACATACCTGTTCCTCACGCACGCATTGGGTATGTTTTCCCTATCGTACCTGCTATTCATCACCCTCTCATACTTACGCAATCTTTTTCCTGCCCGCGATCTTTTTTTTCTTTTTGACGATTCACTCTCCTTCTTCTCGTCAAGCCCCTTCACACCCACACACTCACACACGGAGATACAGATACGTGCGGTACGATAGCATCATAATCACAGCTACACAGTGGCTATCTCCTTCTCTCTCTCTCTCTCTCTCTCTCTCTCTCTTCTTCCTCTTCATCTTTCGCTCTCGATGTCCGCTCCACTCTTCCCACCCATGAAGTGGGCACAGCGCGCAGAGCTCGTCTTTCTCACCATCGACGTCCAGGACGCGCGCGACGTGAAGATTGATATTCAGCAATCCGGCCACGAGCTGCGCTTTGCGTGCGTGGCGCCGAGCACGGCAGCGGCGGCCTCGTCGCCCTCTGCGACGCCAGAGATGGTCTCGTACGCGTGCGTGCTGGAGTTGTTTCGGCCGGTCTCCGCGGAAGAAAGCCAGCACGTGAGCCGCGCGCGCCAAATCGAGCTGCGACTGAAGAAGAAGTACACGCCCGGCGAACACACGGACGACGTCGACGAGGAGGAGCTCAATCGCCAATGGCCGCGGCTGACAAAGTCCAAGGTGAAGCTGCCGCAGCTGCAGGTGGACTGGGCCAAGTGGAAGGACGAGGACGCCGACGACGAGAAGGGCGACGCGGACGATCTCGCCAATTTTGGGCTGGGCGAGGGCGGTGAGAGTGGCATCAACTACGAAGATATGATGCGCCAGTTCATGGTGAAGGAGGGGCAGATGGACGCGGAGGAGTACGCCGGCGTGACCGGCGGCGGGATCATTCCCAGTTTCGGCTCGGCCGCCGGCCAACGCTCCGTGGAGGGGCAGTCTTCTCCTGCTGCGGAGGAGGAGGACGACGACGACATGCCGCCTCTGGAGGAGGATGCGTAATGAACATGACGAGCAGGAAGGAGCGCGGTGCCCGCTGGCTCAGATCATCATCTGATCGATTCTTTCGAGTTCGCCTCTCCCACTACACACAGAATAATGTTCATGAAAAAAAAACGAGAGGCTTGAAGGGCAGCAATGAGGCTTAAAAAAAAAAAACAGCACACCTAATGGGAAAAAGAAGGCGACTGCAAGCTACCGCATGTCGAATTGTTCTGGCGGTCGCCTCTTTTGGTGGCCCCTTTGTTCCTGTGATTTGACTTGGTTGTGTTTCCCTTCTCACTCATTCTGCTTGACTGACTCATATTTCGGTCACAAATCCCCCCCCCCCCCGCTTTTCACGCCCTCCTCCTCTCTCTCTCTTCCTATTTTCCCGCTCGCTTTGTGTGTTTATGCTTCTTGCCACGAGCCTATCGGCCGTACACCGAGAGACAGAAAAAGAAGAAAAGAAGTTAGACGAACGCATTCTGCCGAGAATCATGTCGTCTCATGCGTGCCCAGCTCGACGCGCTCATCGTGCGTGCGTCACACCGTCGCTGGTGCTGCTCCTGTTGTGCGTGTTGTGGTCTGTCTCTCTTGTCTCCGCGATTGACTTTCACCTCTTGTCCTCCGAGCACTCGGTGTCGACCGCCGATGGCGCGCACGCCACGCCGCAACATGTCATCGCCGCGGACGGTGGGGCACAACACTGCTTCCTCGTCGAGATGGACACGGAAGCCCGACGAGGGGCCGTGAGCTTCACCTACGACTCCAACGTGAGCATCACCGACGTCCGCTCGCAGCTGTTTGTCTCCACGCACCTGCCCTCCACGTCGACGATGGGTCTGGCCGTGCTGGACAGCGTCGATAGCATTGTCGAGGTGACCCTCCTGACGCCGTACGAGCTACGCAAGTACAACGATGTCGCGGACGCGAAGGAGAAGCAGCTCGCCGAGGCCGAAGCGACGCGGTTGGCAAAGGACAGCACCGCTGTCCCTGCGAGTGTGCCATTCGATCGCACCGCGGCGCGCCTGATCACGGTCAAGTTCAACGCCGCGACCTCGCCCGCCCCGTCCGGCGGCGTGCGTGTGAAGAGCGGGAGCTACGCCATTTGCTTCTCGCTCGATGCGCGTCGCCTGGTGCGGCCGTCCTCCACCAAGAAGCTGATCGAGCGTGTCACGATTGGCCTGGTGGAGGTGTCGACGTCGAAGCAGGTGCAGCTCAAGGCCGGTGGTCAGCGCCTTCGCCGTCCTCGCGGCAGTGGTGCGCTCCGTCGAGTGGAAGGTCTGCCCGACGAGGCCTGGACAGATCCCAAGGCGCTGCTCCAACGGGAGCTTGAGGCGATTGCGTCGTCTCGCACCTTTTCGGACGACGACGATGATGATCTGCTGACCTCCGATGAGCTGGACATCAAGCTGCGGAGCCTCAAGCAGTGCTGGCGCGAGCTGCGGGATATTCTGTCGGAGACCGATCGCCTGTTTGAGCGCTTTGGTCGCATGCGCAAAACCGCAGAGAGCACCTTCACGCGCGTTTGGGTGTGCACGTTGTTTGTCATTCTTGTCTGCGTCGTGGTGGTCTGGTTTACCTTCCGTTACACAAAAAAGACGATTGTCAAACGAAAGTTGATTTAGCCGGCATTTTTTTTTTTTTGTGTGTGTGTGGAGAAACCATATCAAAAAAAAAAAGCAAGTGAGACGGAGGTGGGACCGGTGGGCTTTGTCAACTGTTTTCTTCCGTTTCTCACTCTCCTCTATGTCACTTACTCTCCTTCACCATCGTTTTGTTTGTTTGTGTGTGTGTGTCGTGGAGCAATTATCCATCTGATGACACGCTAGCAAATCAAAAAAAAATTCAGGAGGCACAGAGGCGCTCGCTGCTGTCGTCCATGTGAATCACATCTGCCGTGAAGATGAATCATTGTTTCTTTTTTTCAATCATGTCCGCTGCGCAATGAGAGATACATGTCTTCAATGATGGACATGAAAAAGGAAAGTACCGTTCCCCAAAAAAAAAAACACGACCATCACCATCTCTCCTTCTCCTTTCCTCTCTCTCTCTCTCTCAACTTGCCTTTGCATTGCATTGACTGTCCTACAGAAATACACACACGCATTTTAATCTCCATTGTTTTTTCCGTCAGCGCACTCATTCATTCTCTCTCTCTCTCTCTAGCACTATTCATCTGTGACAGGCAATCATGAAGTCCTTCATTCAAGATAAGACCGGCACGGGCTTCGACCCCACCAAGGTGAAGGCCAACATCCGCATGGCCGTGACGCGCATGAACATGCAGAAGAACAAGCTCATCAACAGCGTCAAGGTGCAGCGCCGCGCGATTGCTGAGCTGCTGGCGATCGAGAAGTACGACTCCGCGCGCATTCGGGTCGAGAACTGCATCCGCGAAGACGTGAACATTGAAGGCTTCGAGGTCCTTTCGCTCTTTCTCGACTTGCTCGCCAACCGCGTGCAGCTCATCGCGGAGAGCAAGCCTCTGCGTGATGCCAACAACAAGAAGGACCCGAGCTCCGCCTGCCCACCCGAGCTCAAGGAGGCCATCACCTCGGTTCTTTGGGCGAGTGCCCGAGTCGGGGACACGATCCCCGAGCTCGCCAACCTGCGCAAGGCTTTTGAGAACAAATACGGCAAGACGTTTGTGGAGATGGCGGTGAGCAACGCCGAGTACTCGGTCAATCAAAAAATGATGGACCGCCTGGCGCTCTACACGCCTGGCAACGAAAAGTGCATTGCCTACCTCACCAGCATTGCCAAGGAGTACAACCTCGACAACTTTGATGTCGAGAAGCTGAAGGACCCGAACGGCCTGGTGGCCTCCGCAGCCGCTGGCGGTGGCGGTGACATGGGTGGCTTCGGTGGCGAAGCGGGCGGCGCCGGTGCCGGACAGTCGATGGCGGACGATATTCCTGGCGCTGTGCGCACACCGTCGGGCATGCTGATCCCACCGCTCGGCGACCCGCGCGATGCGCTCGAGATGCGTCTGCTTCAACTGAAGCGGATTTAACGAAGAAGAAGAAGAAGAACGAAGAAAGAAGAACAAGGAAAAGAAAACGAATAAATGAGAAGAAAGAAGAGGGTGGCATTGACACGGAGGAAAAAGCAGTCGTCGCCATTGCATTTACTCTTTTTTCTTTACTTTTCTTTACTTTTTCTGTTCTGTTCTTTTTTTTTCTCTCGTCGTTCCGCGCGAGTGCCATCCCTTTCCCCCCCCCCCCCCCTCTTTGCTGACGTTTGCTTCCTCACTTTATTTTTCTTTATTTCTCGTTTTTGTTTTGTTTGTCGCTCCCTTGGCCATCCACGTCCGCTGTCCGTGGTTGGAAAGCGAGTCTCTCTTCTCTTCTTTTGTTTGTTTTCTCCTCTTCCCCCTTTTTCTGTTGCTTTTGTGGCAATCTGCAGGCAATCTGATGGTCAGTACCCACCGTACCTGTTTGTGTATGTGTTTTGCTTTTTTGTCGTCGCTGTTTGCTTTCCTTTGCTCCTCTTATTTCTCCCAGTCGACCTCTCTGATGACCCGTCTCTTTCTCTCTACTTCTTCTGAGTCTGCCACTTGTGAACTCAAAAAACAACTGGTAGAGGTGGCTTACTCTCTAGAAGAAAAAAAAAACAGCAGAGGGAGAGAGAGACCCGCCGTAGTACGCAATCATCTAGCAATGAAAAAAGAGAACACAAAAAAAAATGCACGGCTCGTATTCGCGTTGTGTGCGCGCGCGCGTGCAAAATTTGGAAAGAAACAGGGCTAAAAACGCAACAACAACAGATGACGCTCTCTCTCTCTTTTTCCGGAAGTTCTATCTATGCACCCATCAAAAAAAAAAGCCAGTAGGCCCCGAACATCGCATCATAGGATGAAACTGTCTCTTGAAGACAAGTGCGCGGAAAGTATGAATGAAACATGCCAGCACGGAGTACTAGCACTCGTTGACAAGAGCGTATCGCTCGCATGCTCGTGTGCATCTGTCGATGCCGCTCCTCGCGCGAGCGTTTGTTCTCCGTGCTGGCATAGGGGAGCAAAGACTCGCCGCAGCTTCTGCTTTTTTTTTTTTACACATCCTACTCTGTTCATATCTCTCCACCCTCGCTCTCGTTCTATGCACCTTCATGGCGGTGTGATGTTCAAAGGAAAAGTATACTAGAAAGGTCGCTCATTTGCTCTCTACATCACCTGTTGACGGCTCGCTGATCTTTCTCTGTCTACCCACTTCTTGTTTCGAAGGTTCTCCCCTTTTTATTTTTCTCTTTTTCTTTCCTTTTTTTTGTGTGTGTGTGTGTGACCATGTTCTCTGTGACCATGGCCCAGCGTGATGCGTCGGCCCCTGGTGCCCAGAGCGCCTCGGCAGCGTCGGCACCGCCGTCGGCCGATCAAATGTCTCCGCAGGAGCTCCTCCGCAGCCTCGTGGACATGACCAACACCAGCCTCCAGCGCAGCTACTCGCTCGTCGACTTTGACCAGCTCACCGAGAAGCAGCTGCTTCAGGTGGTGAACGATGTCTTCACCAAGTTGCAGCCGAGCATGACGGCGGACCTCGAGTCCGTCAAGCTCGAGGAGCACGTGCCCAAGATGCTCGACTTCCTCATCAAGACACTCGGCTACCGTGTGCCGCCGTTTATCCAAGGCAGCTTCCCCGACAGCTTTGCGCGCGCGGAGACCACGGTGATCTACCCGACCCTGTACTGGGTGCTCACGCACATGGACCAGAACGAGAAGCGCGTCTACCTCTCGCGCTTCCTGCAGCCGCTGGAGATCCCTGACGACATCCGCGCTCAGGACGAGGACGTGCGCAACTTGTTCAACGAGTATCAGCAGCTCCGTTCCGCGTTTGTGCAGACGCATCGGCATGTCGATGGCGTGCGTGCCGCCTTTGCCGACCCCGCCGAGGCTACCCGACGTGTCACCGCGCTCGAGGAGGAGAAGGAGAGGCTGCACAGCTACATCCAAGCCGCGGAGAAGAAGCTGTCCGCGGTGAAGGACCGCGAGGCGCTGCTGGCGGCCAGCCGATCGCTGCGACTCGCGCAGGAAGAGGAGACGGCCTTGTCGGAGCGCCGTGTGGAGCAGCAGCAGAAGAAGATCTCCGCGGAGCTCAAGCAGACGGAGATGAACACGCGTCTGCAGAACATCCGGCGTGACGTGGCGGACGGCCGCGCGGAGATGATGATGCGCCGCATGGCCGACGAGATCCAGACGAACAAGATGAAGCTCGACGAGCAGCTGCCGCGTGAGATTGATGAGAAGAAGAAGGAGAACGCCGAGTTCCAGAAGCTCGTGTCGGAGCCGCTGGACATGCAGGCGCTCACAGCCGAGGAGCGTCAGCTCGACGACGCGGTGAAGAAGCTGCAGGACCAGGTCAAGGCCCGTCAACGGCCTGGAGGCGATGGCACGTCGATTGACACGTTCAAGCAGCAGCTCGACCGCGTGGTGTCCCGCAAGAACGAGCTCCTGGCGCAGCTGAACTCCCTGCAGATCGACAATGGTCGCGGGGTCGCCGACATTCGCGAGAAGGAGAACCACATCCAGCAGCTGCGACAGGCCACGAACATGTTGCGCGGCGATGCGTTCAAGCAATTCTCGAACGAGGTCCGCGCCAAGAAGACAGCGACGGAAGGCCTCCGCAGCCGCCTCGCCGAGCAGCGCGCAGAGTGGGGCACGCTCTCCTACACGGAGACCGTTCTCCAAGGCCAGTTCGACGAGCTCGACCGCGCGATTGGCAACTTGGAGAGCAAGCTCGGCCTCCAAGGCTACAGCCGTGCGATGGAGCGCCTGTCAAGGCTGACGAACGAGCAGGAGACGCTGGAGGAGGTCAAGGGCAAGACGCTCGAGGAGCTGGCGCGGGTGGTGCAGGACTTCACACTTGCTATTCGTGAAGGCCGCACCCGTCTGGCGCCGCTCATCAACGAGCTGCGCACGGTGCGTCAGACCGCCGCCGAGGTGGATCAGGAGTGGTCGGAGAAGAAGTCGCAGTACGACTACCAGCAGTCGCTGCTCATGGAGGACATCCAGAAGCTGGACGATGAGGTGACGCAGCTCAAGCGCGACACGAGCGCGAACGAGTCCCTGTACCACCGCATCCGCGGACAGATTGTGCTGCAGGAGGCGCTGGTGAAGCGCGCGGCCGAGGAGACGCAGTTTCGCGCGGATCCGTCTGCCTCGCTCGATCCGATGTACAAGACCTACGCCGACTACTTCGCGGATCTCACCAAGACGCTCGAGGATCGCACCAAGACTCTGCAGGTGCGTCGCCGCAACGTGGAGGACAGCCACGACTCTAGTGCGCAGCAGGTGGTCTGGTTCAATCACCTCAAGTCCATCATGGCGGCCAAGCTGCGCAGCCTCAAGGCCGAGCGCGGTGCGGCGGGTGACGCAGCGGTGCCGACAATGATCGGGCGCAGCAACGCTGTCACGTCGCTCGATCACGACATCCAGCAAGTCATGGGTGTGCACCGCGGCGGCGCGGACATGCTGGTCTTGAACAACAACTAGAAGCTATGTGTGCACCACCGGACAAGGGCACGCGCGCACGTGTGTGATCTGTCGGGATTGTTAGATTCCGGTAGGGAAAGGAAAAGGCTAGATCTCTTTTTCCGCGCCTACGCGTGTCTGCCTTTGTTTCGTGTTTTTTCTTTCTTTTGTTTGGTTTCCTTTTTCTTCTTCTTTTTTTGTTTTCAGAAGACTGTTGATGTTTTATAGCTCTGCGAACCTGAACAGTTCGTCCACTCAGATGAGACGAACCAAGACACGACAAAAAGAAAAAGGAAAATAAAAAAGACCAGTAAAAAAAGGATTAGTTCAGTTATGATATCCTGCACGCAGAGTATCTGCGTGCTTGTGCGACTGCTCCTCGAATAGGGCGGTGCGTATGCGGCTCTTTTCGTTGCCCTGTCGCACACCGCTGGGCCTACAAAATTCAGGAAGGATGAAAGCTGACGCCACAAACATTTGCCTCGATGGAATCGATGGGCGTTTCCGCTGCCATGTGCGTGCGTGCGTGTTATCTTCCGCAATGCCATGGCTTCTACTGTTCTCATGAACTACCTCATCTCCTATTTGTTGTGCCTGTCGTCAACTTCTTCCCCTCTCCTCCCTTTTTTTTTTACAATGCTCTATTTCCGCTGAGAAGCGTGATTACATAGATTAGACTCACAATCGCGCATCAAGACACAAGCACACACACACACACACACACAACACACAAAAAAAAACACAAAAACAAACATGAATAGGACGAGCAGCGACACGCACGCATCTGCGACACACCGGACCGCGTCGAAGGCGCCTCAGCTCTCGCTGCTCACCTCCACCTCCTCGGCGGCGAGCGGCGAAGGGCTCTCGCACTCACCGCTCGATTCTCTGGACGAGTGCGAACTAGCCGAGGCGCAGCGCCACTACCCGCGCATCGTCAATACCTTGATTGAGCTCGATGACATGCTGCGCTATCAGGAGGCCCGGTACGACGCGAAGGACGCGGAGCTGACACGATGCATTCGTGTGGGCGAGGAGCTGATTGACCAGCTCGACCAACTGAAGGAGCGGTGTCGTGTGCTCAGCCGTGAGCGCGATGAACTGCACGCGGCGCTGGCGGAGGCGGAGGCGACAGGCGCGCCACACGAACGCCATCATCGTGAAAGGCAGCAGCAAGACGAGGCGATGACGGACGGACTCGGTCTGGCGGGGCAGGCGGCGCTCGAGCGCGAGGCCCACGCTCATCAGGCCGCACTCCGCCAACAAGACGCGTGGTGGCAGGCGCGACTCGAGGAGTCCAAGCAGGCGCAGGCGCAGGCGCAGACAGACGCCCGTGCACGTGAAGACGCGCTGAAACAACAGCACACACGACTCGCCGA
Organism: Wallacemonas sp. Wsd; assembly: GCA_030849645.1. Taxonomy (NCBI): domain Eukaryota; phylum Euglenozoa; class Kinetoplastea; order Trypanosomatida; family Trypanosomatidae; genus Wallacemonas; species Wallacemonas sp. Wsd. The sequence goes on along the minus strand of JASANQ010001308.1, from coordinate 163,925 downwards.
GGAGCTCACGCGGCTGCGCCAGCACCAGCACGACATGGAGCAGCGTGCCACGACGGCAGCGCAGGGCGAAGCGACGGCCCAAGAAGCGCTGCGTGCACAACAAGAGACGTGCGCCTCCTTGCAGCACAATCTGGTGCGTCTCGGCCAGACGAGCACACGCGACGTGGAAAAACGCGAGCGCGATCACGCGCGGCTCGCGCAGGAACTGGCAACGCTTCAGACGACGTTGCAGCGTGTGCAGACCGATCCAGAGGCGCATGTGCCGGTCACCTCGGTGCTGCTGGGCCTCACCACGACCGGGCGAGCCGTGCGTCAGCAACTGCACACGTTGCTTGAACACATGGTCGAACGGGAAGAAGAGGCGCACGATCAGCACAGAGATGTGTACCCGATCGACGGCAGCCCTGTCGAATGCCGCAAAGTGCTCGCCAAGGCGGCTGCACTGCTGGCGAAGGAGACGCCGCCCCCACCGTCCCCACAACAAACATCGTCGTCGGCGTCACCATGGACTGCAGAGGCCAGCGCCCCACTCTCTCTGATACCGTGGTCAGCCTCCTCCACCGCTCCCTCCTCGTCGTCTTCTCCCATGTCCACACAAGGTGTGTACCATGCGTGGATGTCGCACGCGCTGACGGACATGGTCGCGCTCATGGACAGCCTTTCCGCCGTGTGGCGCCTTCAGACCGGTCGTGATGCGCGTGTGCAACATTTGCTGACCGACAAGTGCGCACGTGAGCACGGTGCTGCGCAGATCGCCCGTGCCGCGCTGGAGAAGGCGGAGAAGACCATCCATGCCGAGCGACTCGCCTGGCGAGAAGAAAAGACGGCGCTGGACGCGGCTCTGGAGGCGGCCGTGGCGCGGCACGTGCATGAGCTGGACGAACAGGCGACCATGCACATTGCGCAGGAGGAGGAGATGCGCGCCACTCTGCATGCCGCTCACGTGCAGGAGAAGCGACAGATTCAGCGCGTCGCGGAGACACAGATGCAGTCGATCCTGCAAGAAGCTCAGCTCGAGGTGGAGCGTCTGCAGCGTGCGAACGCGCGTCTCCAAGCGCAGCTCTCGCTCGCACCCACAACAGGCACAGCCACAACATCATCGTCAGCCGCATCACCTGTGTTGTCCGGTCCAACTTCTTCTACGTCGACGGTCTTGTCTCCCGTGCTGACGGGCACGGTCAAACACCATGCCGCGGCCATCACCGCGCTGGAGGCCGAGCGCACCGAATTGCAGCGCCGTCTGCGCGAGGAGTCCGCCGCCCGACAGGCCCTTCACGAAGAACTGAAGCTCGCGCTCAGCCGCGCCGCCAAGCCTAGTGCCTCTGCTCAGCGGGTGACAGGGAAAGAGACGACACCGGCCATGACGGCCCTCGTGGCAGTGCACGCGGACGGCGCGGAAGAGGCTGTCGCCGCACCGTGGCACCGTCTCGAACAGGAGAATCGCAACTTGCGTGCGCGTCTGGTGACCGTCGTGCGCGAGGCGCAGGATGAACTCGATGGTCTGCAGGCCACCAACACGAGTCTCACGCGCGATCTTGCCCGCACACGCGCGGAGCTGGAGGGGCTTCGACAGGAAGTGATCCCCGAGCTTGAGTCCGCCGCCGCCGCCTGGCAGCACCACCGGCAAACCGCCCAAGAGGAGCGCCGTCGTCTGGAAGCGCAGATGGAGGCGAAGGACATCGCCTTGCTGAGCGCGGAGACGCGACTGGCCGAGTTGGAGGCGGCCCTGGCCGCGGCGCAACAGGTGCGCGGTGAGCTCGAGTCTATGGGTCACGATCTGAAGGAGGCTCTTGGTCGCGCCGCGCTCGATGTGCAGCAGCAGTGCGCGCGCGAGCAGGAGCTCTCCGATCAGGTGCGGCAGTGGCAAGAGGCGCACGCCGCGCTGACGGAGACATGCGCGGCGTTGACAGCCGAGAAGGCGACGCGCACGGAGGCCGAGGAGACGCACGCACAGCAACAAGACGAGGCCGTGGCGCGTCTGACAAGCGCACTTCAACAGGCAGAGGCCGCCCTCGCCGCACAGCACGATCACGTCGCCTCGCTCGAGGCCCTTGCGAAGGAGTCGGCCGCTCGTCAGGTGGCCGCAAACGAGCAGGGTCGCGTGACGGCGCACACGCTGGAGGCGGTCCAGGCGCGCGCGACTGTGGCCGAGTCCGCGCTGGAGGACGCGCAGGCGGAGCTCGCGCGGCAGCGTCGGCTGACGGAGCGCGCTCGTGACGACCTGCGGCGACTCGGCGAGAGCCACGCGCGCGAGGTCGAGCGTCACGTAGCGGCTCTGCAGGCGTGCGAGGTCGAGTGCGCCGCCCAAAAGAAGGCCACCGCCGCCGCTCAGGCCGAAGTGCAACAACTGGCGGAGGAGCGCACGCGACTGGACGCACTCTGCGCGCAGCTCCGCGCACGCACCGAGCAGGATCAGGCCGCCGCGCAGACCAGCCTCCACGCACAGCTCACCGAGTCTGCCCAAACGCACAAGGCCACCTTACAGCTGCGTGACGATCAACTGCAGGCCCTCCGCACGCGCCTCGATGTGGCCGAGCGCGATGTGTCGCGCAGCACGCAGCGTCTCGAAGATCGTGAAGCCGCCCTGGCGGAGGCCCACGCGCAGCTCAGCGCGCACCTCGCGCGTGAAACCGCCCTCGAGGCACGACTGAGTGAGCTCGAGGCCGGTCTGTGCGCCGCGCAGAAGGCGGAGGCCGCCGCTCAGGCTGCCTTGGTCGCAGAGCGCGCAGCCTCGGCACAGCAAGCCGCCAACATGGTCGACAAGACCACGCACGAGGCGACACTGGCGACGCTCGCGCAGCGGGACGCCGATGCCGCCGCGCTCGCGACCGTGCAGCAGCGTGCCGAGCGTCAGGCGCAACGATTGGCATCCCTCGACAGCGATCTCGCCCAAACACGCGCGCGACTTGAGGCGTCGGAGGCGCAGAGTGAAGCGCTCCAAGAGGCACTGCAGGCACTCCGACAAGAGCAGCTCGCGGCGCAGTCCGCCCACGCGCAGGCCCTGCGCGATCTGCGTGCGCGCCTGAGTGAGGCCGAGGCCGCCCTTGATGAGGCCCGCGACGGTGAGCAAGCCCACGCCCATCGTGCTGCCGAGACTCACGCGGCTCTGTTGGCCGCGCAGGCGCAGGCAGAGACTAAGATTGAAGATTTGCAGCGTGCCCTCGTCGCCCGCGAGGCGGATGGTCACATTGCACTCGATCGCGTGCAACAGGAGGCCCGTGCGCACCTTGCACTGGCGGCGGAGGAGGCCGAGACGGCTGTGGAGGCCGCACGACGTGAAGTGTCACGGCTGACATCGCAGCACACGGCACTCGCCCAGCAGAGGGAGGCGCTCTCGGCGACGGCCGCGCAGCAGGCGCAAGCTCTGGCGGTCAGCGAGGCGGAGACGCAGCGGCTGCAGGCACGCGTCGTGGCCTTGCGCGAGGAGCTCAATCTCGTCACGACATCGCACGTGGCGGAGCGCAAGGAGCTGGACGCCCTTCGGCGTGTGAATCGCGCCCTCGAAGGTCGACTCTCCGACGTGGAGAGCGATCGCGAACCGCTGCGGCAGCGACTGCGGCATCTCCTGGATGCGTCCTCGACCTCTGTGGCGCCGAGTGTGAGCACCTCCATGATGACGGATGGCAGCGGGGCCTGATTCAAGAGATGCACACGCGACCGGGGTCCTCACGGGCGAGTCTTGTGGTTTTGTTCTGGGTTGTGTGTACAGGTGAACAAATAAAAAAAAAAGAGGAATGTGTCAATTGAAAACGGCGAGGAGAGCGCGCACACACACACCTCTGATTTGCCTCGCTACTTTGTTTCACTTGACATTAGATTGTTGTTCCACTATACTTTTTTTCCTTTTTGTGTGTGTGTGTGTTCATGTTTGCTTTCTCTTTCATCTAGAAACACGCACCAGACTTCATTTGCTGCCGTTCGCATCTCCACGACCATCATCGATGCTCTTTCGTGTCTGGTATACTCGCAAGTCGACCGGACAGAGGATGTCTCCAGAAACAATGGGCAACTTCCTCTCCTCGTGCAATGGTCTCTCTCTCTCTCTCAGAGTGCCTCTACCTTGATAGTGAGGTGCCCACAGCTGATGGGTGGACCTCCTATTCTGTTCGATTCACACGCTCCCAATCTCACATACATTCTCACTCGCACTCTCGTTGTCATACCTTACGTGGCACCTTTTCTCTCAGCCTTACTACCGACACACGTGCACATACAAAGTATACAGACAGACACACAACACTCAAGGATCAGAGGGCGACTTTCAAAAAAACCAGCCCCATCGTGCGATCACATTCCCACTTTTTTTTCTTTTTCTCTTCTCCCCGGTTTTCTCCTTTTTTTTTTTTCGTTTTCGTGCCCAACGATGTTCACGGGCATGTCTCAGCAACCGGCCCCGCACGGTGGCAAGGGCCGCACCGGCAGCATGGGGATCTTCAGCAACGGCCTCAGCGCCGGCACCACGGGCCTGGCGCCGGCGGAGTCACGGAACGGCGTCGCACGCGAAGCACCGGTCCGCCACTTGGCGATCAACAACGCCATGCGTGCGCGCTCGACGAAGGAGGCTTCTCACCCCGCCCGTCGTCATGTGGACCCCGTGCACGTCGACTTCTCCGATGCCCAGAAGCGCCAAGAAGGTCGTCTCGGCAAAGCGCACGTCGAGGTCAACGCACAGCAGCAGCAGGCGCGTCTGTTCTACGCCGGTGGTCAGCGACCCTTGGTGCAGCCGGTGCCCGGGCAGGAGAACAACCTGGCGCTCAAGTCGTACCAGTACACTCCGCTCTCCAAGCAGGAGCGCTCGCCGCCCCCGCGCGGTCAGCGGCCGCAGACCGCGGATGCGTCGGCCTCGCTCGATGAGCTCACGTCGAGCCGCAATCCGCAGCTCACGTCCATTCAGCTCGCCGAGGCCCGCCTTCGACAAATCGCCCACGAGGCCCCGCGCTTCCGCGAGGAGGCCAACACGACCCTGCACACGTACCACGGCTACCCGGAGGTGGTCTCGGAGGAGCAGAAGCTGTCGCGCCTCGTCGCGGTCGAGCGCTACTACGATGGCAGCGTCGATCGTCTCGCGCGCATGGAAAGCACGACCAAGTACCACGGCACGCCCAACTTGGGCCAGCCCAGCGAGCGGCTGGAGGACTCCACACCTTTTGCCCTGCAGACCTCGGCGCCGCGTGCGGACAACGTTGAAGTGGGACACGCCTCGGGTCTGCGCATCACGCACAATCACAATCGCACGACACAGCAGGCGCTGCCTCGCGAGCGCAAGATGGACCGCCACTTGTACGATGGCCCGACGCCGTACGACACGGCGGCGCTCTCTCGCAGCGCCTACCCATCGCCGCCCAAGCCCGGTGTGTCGCAGGGTTTGTACTCGAAGCCGTACCTCGTCCAGCACGATGCCCGCCGTGACGCCACGTGCCACCAAGACCGCGACACGCTCGCCCTGAAGCGCGCGCGTGAGGCGCGTGGGGTGACGCACCCGCAGTCGGACCAGTCGGCGGACTTTATCTTTGGCAGCGGCTCGCCTGTCGGGACACCGAACAAGGCCCCGACGTTGCAGGCGCGGATGGAGTCGAAGTGCGAGCGAGAGAATGACCGCCAGCAGCAGCGCCACACGGGTGTCGCCATGGTGGGACCCCGCTACAAGAAGACCGCGCTCTGGTAAGACGCGTGTCGAAGAAGGTGCGACCGCCGCAAACAACAACAGAATGAAAAACCACCACAACAACAACAACAACAGCAGAAGCAAAAACAAACAAAAAAAGAAGACAGAAGACGCCACCGCCGTTTTGTTGGCTTTGTTATGTGTGTATGTGAGAATGTGAATGCGTGTTTTGTGCGCTGCGTTCAGATGACGATTTGCCCTTTCTTTCTTTCTTTGTTGATGTTGTTGTCGCGGCTACTGAACGCGATCGTCCACGACTTGTTGTCTTGATATCGATTTTTTTAAATCGCCAACGACACACCATGTTTTTTTTTCCTTTTGCAGTCCTACACAACGGAATCAGCTGTAAACAGCATCACATGGTTGTTGCTTTTCCTTTCCTTTTTTTTTTGTACCCTAGAATACTATTTACCTTTTTTGCTTGTTTCTTTCTTTCTATAACGCGCCCCGACCTCTCTCTGATGTATCCGTCTTGCGTGGCAGTGTTCTGCGTCTTTTTGTTTGTGTGGTGATCGTAACTTCGACCTTGTCGTTGCTGTGATTACCTGACAGGTGGAGAATAAATAAGCAGAATCGTCGGCAATGGGATAAGACAGAGTTTTGCTCCTCAAGGAAAGAAGTACAAAAAGAAAAAGAGCAAACAGTGAATTATACCTTCCGACCTCAGCGTCCTAGTTGCGTTGCCAAGGGACCTAAATGCCACATCATGAACAGAGACCTGTGTGTGTACACACACTTGTTGATTTTGTGTCAGAGAAAGGAAAAGCATCTCGCAGCGCGCTCCACTATGGCACCATGGCCGCGTGTCATTGCGCACGGAAAGCAAATGGCTATGACGTGGCTCTGGCACTCGGCTGATTTCGGTAGTCATTGAGGGTAGCTTTTGTGCGCGCAGACACATCCACCAACACATCTCGCTCTCTCTCTCTCTCTATTTGTCTTCCTATATTTTGTTCATCGTATTCATTTTGCGACGTGTGCAGGTGTCTTATATTATTCACACTTGTTGTCACTTCTTCTTCTTACTCTACTCAAGAAATTTTTTTATTTTCTTTTCTTTCCAGTCGTTGTTCACTCGCTTCCCAATGAGCTCGACGACACCCTCTGCGGCCACGTCATCGGCGAACGCTCCCACACTGCGACAAGCCGCGGATGCCGTTCTCACCGACGAGGAGAAGACGAAACTCAAACAAAACCTGATCGCTGCGCAGATTGAGCAGACCAAGTACTTGCGTGCACATCCGGAGATTAGCAAGGCCATCCAGTTTGCCATGGCGGCGCTGCTGAAGGAGCAGCCGGCCGATGCGATCGCCTTTTTGACCGGTTTCCTCGGCGGCAGTGATTTGCTGGATCGTGTGGTGCTCGCGCAGGCGACAGATGAAGACCTGCAGTGGCAGGTGGCACAACGAGGAACAGCCCCCGAGGCGGAGTGACGCGCTGTTCTCGACTTTTTTTTTTGACGGTGTTTGCTCTCGCGCACTCTCTCTCCTCCTACTTTGTCGCCGTGTTCTGCCTTTTTGTTCTTCGTTGTGTTTGCCTGACGAAGAAAGGCGCAGTGACAAAATAAGGGTGGAGGGAGACAGAATCAGCCGGCGTTGATGTACATGACAGCTTCTGGGTCCTAGTGGACCTCATTGAGATGTTACTTTTTTTTTTTTACTGGATTGTTTCGTTTGCTTCTGTTGTTGCTGATTTTTTTTCATTGTTCGGCGAAATGTACTCTTCCTCATTGTCTCAGTCTGGATGCACACCGCACACATGTACATGAAGAGTTTCTATCACGACATTGTTGTTGTTGTTGTTGTGCCTTTCGCGGAAAGACAGAAGAACCACATACAACCTGAGCTCACGTGGCTTCGTTGTGGTTCCGTCCGTCCCCCACTCTCCCGAACTCAACACAGATGTTTCTCCATCCTTCTAACAAGTCCCACATGTGAAGGCATGTCAAGCAAACAAACAAAAAAAAGAATCACCTACTCTGTGCGCCACCACCCCTTCTCCTGTCTCCATATTGGATTTATATATATTTTTTATTTTTCTATGTTCTTCACTGTGACGAGTCTGTCTGTCAATTTGGTGTAGGAGACCATGTACAACCCACCAAAACCCAAGAAGGATGACTTCTCCCTTGGCCGGCTCAGCCTCAAAAAGGCGCGCAACTTCACGTACGCGACGGTGTTCATGGCGGCGCTGACGGTCGGGACGTCGTTTGTGTTGACACTGCGCACGTTGCAGGATCGTGATCGCGAGGCCGCCAAGTCTGTCACCACCACCACCCGCGCTCGGCGCGACACGCAGCGCGTGGTGGTGATCGGTGCCGGCGCGGGCGGCTCCGCCTTGGCCGGGCTGCTCACGGCCATTGCCCCCCACATTCACGTCACGGTGATTGAGAAGGAGCGCAAGCAAACGTTTCGTGCCCTCGAGCCCCACGCGCATGTCGGGCACCGCAGCTATGATCTGAACACGACCGGTGCGTACGACTCGTTGCGATCGCCTGCCTCGTGGAACATCACACGCGATGCCACGCTGGTGATGGGGCAAGTCGTGCGTGTGGACACCGTCGCCAAGGTGGTGCTCGTGCGGCCGGACGCGGAAGCTGAGGCGACCAACGCTCGCCGCAATGATAAGTCAGCCAAGACAGCCAAGTCTGCAGGAGACAGCGCCAAGACGAGTGTTCGTGGTGATGGTGGTGGTGGTGGTGGAGACGAGACAACAACAACAATGACGACGACGAAGACGAAGAAGAAGCAGAGCTGGTTTCAGGAGAATGTGCCGTTTCACATGTTCTCCTCGAGCGCAGTGGACGTCGACGACGCCGACGCGACCGAGCTGCACCAGACACGCGCGGATGGGCTGGTGGCCTACCCGTACGACGCGCTCGTGCTGGCGACAGGCGCCGAGCGCGGCGTGACGGGTCCACTGAGGCGTCTATTCCCTCTCGAGCAGCTCGACAAGTACTTGGTCGCCGTGAACCCTGGCGTGACGCGTGACAATCTCGGGCAGCTCTACGAGGGCAACGTGCTCCACATCAAGGTCCCCCCTGCGCGTCTGTTCCAGCTCTATGAGCAGCAACGTCTTGCGCGGGCCACCGCCCCTGCTCACGCGCACACCAGCCTGCACACACCACGGCGTGTCGGCACCGCCCAGAATCCGCTGCGCATCCCGACACTCGACGTCCTCGACAGCCTCGCGACAGCCGGCGCCGGTGCTTCCTCGGGTGATCTGGTCGAGCGCGACACGCACGCACGGGAAGCCGCCTTTGCACTAGCCTCGCTCGGCACGGTAGCACCGTACAGCGGACCGTGGACAGACAAGTTGCTGCCCGCGACGTCGTCGACTCCGTGCCGCCTGCTGTACCCGTCTCTTGCTTCTCGTCTGGATGGCTTCACGGTGCCGGCTCTTTCCTACTTTGCCGACTGTCACGCGGCCCGCCCCTTGGACAGCGTCTTTGTCTCTACGACGAACCTCATTTGGAAGTACATGGCCTACTTTAACAAGTTCAACCGCTGCCAGCTCATTAGCATCAGCGCGGACGCCGATCCTCTGGGGCCAGCGGTGCCGCCAGTCGTGAACGATGTGGTGCGCGCACAGTGGTCGTCACGGCAGACGCACGATCGACAACACGCCAAAGGACCGGCTGTGGCGCCGGCCGACACGACCGCGAACGACAACAATAACAACAACGACATGGAGGCCTCCATGCCCGCTGTGGAGGAGGCGCTCCGTCAGCGCTTTCACTTCCTCGCGAATACGTACGTGACGGACATGGACTACACCACACGTGACGTGACACTCTACAATCATCGTGACGATGTCTACCTCCGCATTCCCTACCGTCTTTTGGTGCTTGAGCTGCCGCTGATTGCGCCTCCGTTCATTGCTGCCTCTGGTTTAGCGCGTGGACAGGCGGCCGACACGGCGCAGATGGCGCAGTCAGGGCGATGGTGGGGATGGTGGGGACGACGTCAGAAGCAACCTCCACAACAACCAGCACTGATGTCCTCCGCGGTCGACAATGCCGCAAGCTCAGGCCCGGTGTCCGCATTGGCCTTCGCCACGCATACGCCGAAGCCGCCGTCCGACGTGACCTTGGACGAGGACAGCTTCCCCGATGTTGATCCCCGCACCTTGCAGCATGCGCGCTTTCCCGACATCTTTGCCCTCGGTGATGTCGCAGGTGTCCCCAGTGTGAAGAGCTACGGTGCCACTTTTGCCCAGGTCCCCGTCGTGGCGCACAATGTGATGCAAGTGCTGTTCAACCAGAAACGCGAGAAGCAGCGCGTGGCAGAGGCAAAGGACACGAAGGCGAAGGCGGAGGCAGAGGCGGAGGCACAGCGCGCACGTCAGAAGCCGAAGCGCACATCGGTGGACACGGCCGCACCAGCACAGAACGACACCCCTCACTCGCACGAAGAAGAAGCGACAATGACGACGCGGGCGAACGCCTCTGTGGACGTGCTGTCGTCTTCCCCACGCACGGTGAACGCGCACTATCACGGTTACACCTCCTTTCACGTGGCCATGTCACCATGGCGTGCTTTTTGGCCTGAGAGCATCTACAGCGACGCTCTCGAGGCGGTGCTGGCGGCGGGCGGCGGACAACAACCAGCCTCTCCGACAGCAACGGCGACGCCGGATGTCACGGAGACCCCGTCGCTTGAAGCCAGCGCGTACCTTGTGCACGTTGATCATCACCTCTACGATAATTTGTCCTGGCGTGGCGTGCGTGGGTTTCTCAACGGGTTCTTTATTCAGTCGTCGCTCTACGAAAATGCGTACTTTTTCCTCTTCTCGCGCGGCATTTGGTATCCGCCCCACTGGTTTAAGACGATCGGTTTCAATGTGGAGGATGGCTCGGAGACGTCACAAGGCTTCATCTGATGGCCTGATACGACCACCATGAAGAAAAAAAACAAGGAAAAGAACACAGATAAAGCCGCGGAAGGAATGAACACAAAAGTAAAGCACAACTGTCGCTAGCGCGCAGGTATGTGTTGAGCCCTCACAGATTTTAGTTGTATGCGTGTGTGTGTCTGCGAGTTAGGAAGAGACTGACACTGAATGGCTCTGCAATTGACAGAGGCGCACACAGAAAAAAAAAAGGGAAAATGGAAAAAAAAAGTTGAAGTGAGAGAACGAGCACTCAACGATGTGGCTATGCGCGCGCACTACTGTCTGATTGAAAGTATTTGGAGTAACGAGTGTTGTTCCTCGACGTTCTCTCCCTTTGCCTTCTCAGTGGGCATTTTGCAAGCTGCGCTGCCCTGTCCCGTGATCTACATTGTTTATTTTCCTCGTTGTGTATCGTTATCGTACTGTGCAGGTGAACTACATATTCCTCCTTCCTCCTCCTACACTACACTCCTTTTCTCTCGCACCTCATCGCACATTCATCTTTCATGGTGTTGCCGTACGTTACCCTTTAGAATTTTGAGAAAGTAATCAACGTGGAGAAACTTTTCGTACACCACGCTCATCGGCACACTACACTTTCTACGATACTGAACATGGCTTCATCACGAAAGAAAACGCGAACCCGTCGGTTCACGAATTTCCAAAAGGGGTACGCTCGCTTTGTCTCGGCAGACAAAAAGAGCGTTTGGACGTCGCGTGTGACACGTGTCCAGTTCGGCCTTGCGCTTAACCTTCCGCAAGGTGTGGTGTACGATCCCGAGGTTCACCGAAGTCGTATTAAGGTATGGGTCATCGACGACTACGGCCAGAAGGCGAACAGTGGCGGCAACTACTGCAAGCCGCACTTCAAGCCCGAGGAGTTCGACCGGATGAAGGAGGCGGCCAAGAACCGTTTTGAGGAGCACCTCCAACCAAAGCAAGCGGGAACGAAGCCAACGAAAAATGTGGACACCGCCGACATGCTGGCTCCGTTGACCGCGCAAGAGCTCGTCACGGCGAAGAAACACAAGATGTTACAGTGTAAGGCCTGTATCGACACCCGCATTCCTTGTACAGGCTACATTGAAGCCCTTGACGGCGTGTTCTACCGCGTGAGCAACAATCAGAAGTTCAAGACGTGGATCAAAAAGCTGAAAAGACTTAAGAAGCAGTGCAACAATGGTGCTGTGGTGCCCCCCGACTGTCTCCGGCTCTATCACCAGACGAGCCCAGAGGCGGCGGCTGCCATCTTGGAGTCCCAGCTGATGTATCGCGGTGAGAAAGGTTTGTACGGTGGCGGCATCTACTTTGCACTCTCTCCTGAAGCGACTGAGGCAAAGGCGCACAGCCACGGTGCGATTCTCGAGTGCATTGTGTACGTCGGCGAAGGGAAGGTGGTCGAGAAGGACAAGGTAGATGAAGCAGGAGAGCTTGATTTTCTCTCTCTTTCGAAGGCCGGCTTTCACTCCGTGCACGGTACGAAGCATGCCGGTGGCCCTTCGTGCGATGAACACGTGGTGTACAGCTGGGATCAGGTCCTCCACATCAAGGAAGTGTAACGTGGCGAGCCAGTATGCCCCATGCGCAGAAGTGACGAGAAGGTGCTCCAACAGCTTGTCAATTTTCTTCTTTTCTCTTCTTCTCTTTTTCTTCCTTTGCTTCTCCTTCCCCTTTTCCCACCCCCTTGTTCGTTTTTCAAACTTGCGAGAGCCGAGAAACTGCATCGTCTGTGACATGTGAGTCTCGCCTCTCCTTGTGTCCAGATCAGCTGTTCTTGCACTCTCGTCAAGCGTTCTTTTTCTTTATTTGTTTTTATCAGTTGCGTGGAGCACCGTGGTGTACAGCTACCAGCGTTATGAGCCTTTACCGGCCTTTTTTTAATTTTTTTCTTTCGTGTTTTTTTCTTTTCTTCCTCCATCTTCCCTTGTCAGACTCTGATACTGCATTCACGTTTCTTCGTGCGTTGGAATTTTTCGATTCTCTCGTCGTTGTTTTTTTTTTTTTGTGTGTGTGTGTGAATGAAGTTTATCACGTCGCCAGTGACAGTGAGATGCTATGAACACAAAAAAAAAAATCGGAATAACAGACAAACTGAGAACAGTTCGTGTGCCAGCGTGAAGGCGTGCTCCTCCTTTTCCTTTCGTTTCATTTTGAGGATAGGAGTGTTTCCTGTGCACTCCTGAAAAACAGTGATCATATTATCATTTGAAGGACCGCTGTGGGCACGTTTTGTGTCTCATCACTGTCACTGTTACCTTCAACTCTCCCTGCCCTCCCTCTCCACACCGCTTTGACATTTCAAGAAATACTCTTTTTGCTTGCTACGCTTTTGTGGGTTTTTTTTTTTCGTGCATTGTTTATTCATCCTTTTCCTCCATTAGCTTGTGATCTCTCTTCAAGTCGTCAAATCGACCAATTTCTGTCCTTTTCATTTTTCTCTCTTGTTCCCTCCTGTTGCTTTTTTCTTTTCTTTTTTCTTCTTCTCCGTTTCTCTGTACCACTCTGAGAAGCGAGTAATCGTTCAACGACACCCGCGTGTTGTGTTTTTCTTTTTTCGTTTGCCAGTTGCACACAATGGCCGGCTCTCCACAGGATGTCAGTGTGGCAATGCGCAATGCGATCCAGCTGGACAACCAAGGTCGCCTCGCTGAAGCCGAGGAGTGCTACACGAACGCTATTTACCTTCTTCGCCAAGCTCTTCAGCGACCTGATATCGATGACGACGCGAAGCGTGGACTGATGAACTACATGAGCGACGTGGCGAAACGCATCCAACGTCTCCGCGCGACCCGCGAGGCATCATCGCTTCCGGGCAGTGTCTCACCCTCCGTGAACAGCAGCGCCAACGCGTCGTCGCCCTCCGCGGGGTCACCGCGTCCCGTGCACACGCGCGTCTCCGCCAGCAGCGCCGTCACCACACCGAGCGCCGCCTCGCCGTCCTCGCCGTCCCCGCCGCCCCCTCAGAAGGAGGCTGGTGGGACGGGCGATTACCTCGACCTGCTCTTCTCCGACCCGCGCTACGCCGCCCAGGCTGGCCAGATTCGTGGTACCGTCAGTGGAAAGGCGAGCCCGGCGCCGGCACCGGTGCCTTCCACGACGGCCTCGACGCCGGCGCTGCCGCCGCCGTCCGCGGATCTCAAATCACTGGAAGGCTTGGGTGAGGCGCTCCCGGCTGATACCGACAGCATCGGTGGTGGTGCTGGTGCTGGTGGTGCGGGTGGTGGAAAGGCGCCGAAGAAGGATGCCCCGGGTCCACCACCGCCCATGTCCAACAAGTACAAGCTGAGCGACTACTACGTGCCGCATGCGTCGGACTTTGTCAAGAAGGCCATCGACGTCGCCACCAAGCTCTCCAAGCAAGGCGAGCTCAAGCGTGCCGTCGATGTCCTCGACCACGCCTACCAGGTTGGTCGTCGCCAGCGCAACAACCCGTCCAACTTCAAGAACATTGAGAGCACGCTCGAGTTCATGCGTGAGCGATACTACACCGCCCATCCACCACGCTTTCTCCAGGACAACCCTGTGCTGCCTGATGAGATGGAAGTGCTACGTCGCAGCGGCATTACCAACACGCTCTTGTTGCCCATGTGGGACGACGTGAACGAAGGCTATGGGGCGACCAACGTCTTCATGCCGTGCGAAGGGGCGTGGGAGGACAGCTTCAACCCCACGCTCTGTGCCACACAGAAGGACAAGGCCGCCAAGCTGCTGCACGTGGATCAACTACCGAACAAGGACACCTTGGCAATTCTCAAGGAGGCCGATCCGATGAACGTGCAGCAGACGGTGGTGGGTGATTGCTCCATGGTGTGCAGTCTCATCATCTGTGCGAGCTACCAGAAGCGTTTTCCCAAGGCGAAGATCATCAACGCCGTGATTTACCCACAGGCGCTCGATGGCACACCCATGGTGAACCCAAAGGGCGCGTACTGCGTCAAAATGCTGGTCAACGGTATGACGCGTGTCGTGAGCATCGACGATCGCTTTCCCATGCAGCCTCGCACACGGCAGCTCCTGACCACCGTCAGCAAAGATCCGGACGAGCTCTGGGTCCCAATGATGGAGAAGGCCTTTGTCAAGATCTGCGGGGGCAGCTACGAGTTCCCCGGCAGCAGCAGCGCCAGCGATCTGTACAAGTTGTCCGGTTGGCTGCCCGACTCGCTCAGCTTCGAGGCCAAGGCATTTGACGCGGAGTTTCAGTGGAAGCGTCTGCATCACTGCTTCCGCACTGGCGCGGTGCTCCTGACCGTGGCGACCCCCTCCTCCGACGATCCGGACGCGGGTGGGAGTGGCGATGTCGGGGGGCGCTGGAAGCTCCCATCGAACCACGCCTACGCGGTGCTGGACGTGCGTGAGCTGGAAGGCCAGCGTGTCTTTCTTATTCGCAATCCGTGGAACCGACTGACGTGGAATGGGCCGCTGTCCATGGAGGACAAGAGCCCCGTGGCGGCCAAGATTCACGCCGCGCTGGAGCTGACCGAGGAGCTCGCCGTGCAAGGGGTGTTTTGCATTGCCTGGAGCGACGTGGTCGCGCGCTTCTCCCGCTGCAGCCTCTCGTGGAACCCGTACATGCTCTATCCGACACCAGAGGGCATGTCTCGGCGACCGACGCGACTGGCGTGTCACGGTATCTTCCACTACACGACCAGCCTCGGTGGAGCCCCGCAGATGCACATTGGTGTCGTCAAGGCGCCTCGTGTGACGCGCATGCACCTGGTCATCTCGCGCCACATCACCGATGTGAAGGAGTTCAAGCTGCAGTACGAGAAGGACTGCCCCACTATTCCCTTCTTGGCGGTCAAGATCTTCGACGTCACGTCGTACCCCTCCGTCGCCCATCGCCTCGCCAATGGACGCTGCTACTTTGGCCGCTGCTACTGTCGCCGCCTGGCCAGTTCGTCGGACTTGTCCGCGCACATGCAGCCGCTCAACGAGGTCATTAGTCGCAACTACGCCGCGCACACGGTCAGCTTCGACTGCCCCGCCGGCACGAGCCACCTCGTCGTCGTCATCACGCGCGATGAAAGCACGGCCAAGACACCGTTTCACTACTCCGCCACACTGCACACGGAGCTGGAGCAGATGAAACTGCCCACGTACCCGGGCCTGCACTACACCCCGACCTCGCTCTTGGAGAAGGCCAACTACGACGTGGGCAATGCGACCCAGGGTGTGTTTATGCACGCGATTCCGCAGACGAGCCTCAAGTACGTGACCGCACAAAAGGGCGTGTGGCAGCGCGGCAAGACCTGCGGTGGCCGCACCGACGCGGCGACATTTGTCTTCAATCCGCAGTACGCGCTCCACCTCGACAAGCCCGCCTACGTCTCGGTGCGTTTGACGACGGACGACTGCGCGCAGCCCTCGCAGGTGCAGCTTGTGCACAAGCGCGCGAGTCTCTTGTCTGGCTGCCCCGCTGCGCAACTGCCGTCCTTTGCCATGCGCGTGGGCAACGTCAACACAGAAGCGGACCTCTGTTTGCAGGCGAAGCTCTATGGCTACCGCGGCGCTGTGGTGGACAGCGCACTCGCCCAGACGCTGTGCTTCGACACGAAGAAAATTTTGGGGGAGCGTGTGGTGAAGGAGAGCCGCAAAATGAAGGTGCGGGTGCGTGGCAGCGCCGTCGAGTCTGACTTTTACGTGTACGACATGGATGAATCGGATGAAGTGTCGGTGGTGCTGCTGACGGCGGTGCGCAAAGGTGTGCTGGCGTCGCCGCGACATTCCAAGTTCGTGCTCGGTGGCACGCGTGTGTTGCTGACAGCGACGTTTGAGCAGGCCATGGCGGCCGCGATGTCGGTGGACGACGAAACGGACAATGGGCTGCGCGCGGCCGCAACAGCGAGTCGTCGCACCATGACTATGGAGCTTCAGCTCGATGTCACCACGACACCTCACGCCGAGACGGACTTCCCCAAGCAGAACGGGGCCTGGGATGTGCTGCACGACGTGCAGGAGCTCTGCACCGATGTCCTTCGCTGCACGTCGATGCCGACCACCTTTTTGCCGGCGATTGGCAACTTGGCCCGTCGTGCCGACGCCGTGCTCGGTCCGACCGTCGCCGGTGCCCCCAAGTCTGTCGCGCGCACGTTTGTGGCGGAGATGTGCGTGTTTCTTGCCGACTATGTCCAGCGCCTCGCGGCTCGTCCACACAGTATCGCGCAGATCTCGGAGGCCCTGCCCCCGCTGCCGGCGGGCGACTATGTTGTGATTCCGTCGCTGTGGAAGAAGGGAGTCGCCGGCAACTACGAGCTGACCTGCGAGACGACGGAGGCCCACACACTCAAGGCGATCCCGGATGAAGGCCTCGGTTACACAGAGACGCGCATCAATGGCCAGCTGCTGCCCGAAGGCGGTTCTCTGCGCTCGAAGCAGCTCTCTCCACCGCAGACGGTGCCCAAGACAGACGCGCTTTTCCGCAACAGCAAGATCAGTATCACGCTCACATCACGATCGGTATTTCTCGCCCGGCTTTTTTTGCTCGAGGACGCCGAGGATGCCGAGTCGAGCACGCGGCCGGGCACCACGACGTTTGCGAATCTCAGTCTCTTCCGCGTACGCGATGCCGTCACGATGGAAATGATCGCCAGCTCCGGCGCGTACACGGGCGCCGGTGTGGCCATTCATCCCTTGGTGCTTGAGGCGAAGACGACGTACTTGTTGGTGGTCAGCGCCTCCTCGGCCAGCTCGGCGAAATACTTGTTGCGCCTGTACAGCAGCAACAATGGCATGACAGCGCAGCTGGCAAACTAGTCGGTGAGTGATTGAAAAGGGGGGGGAGAGAAAAAGGTAAAGAAGAACAGAGGCGAGCAGTGTCCGCTTTGCTGTGGTTCTTTCTTCCCCTTCTCCCTCTTTTTGAAACTTGGCATCCAATGAGGTGCATGTGCGCGCGTTTGCATGTTTGTGTGTTCGTGCGTTTGGTTGTCGTGATTCGGAGGCTTTTTCTCTTTTTCTCTTTCCAAACAAAACAAAAAGGTGGAGAAGATGCAGAGGAGGCATGGTATATTCGATCGCGGGCGACTCAAACGTTTTTGATGTTTTGCCTCTTTGTGTGCGCGCGTGTGTGTAGGCTAAGTCCTGCTATTGACATCATGTGAGACATTGTTTTTTTTGTTTTCATGTCTCCGTTTAGGGACACCCTTGCTTGTTCTCTCCATGATGGGTTATCGTTTCATCTTGCTTTCACTCTTTTTTTGTTCGCCCTTTCCCCTTTCCGTCCTTTTCTTTGGCATCTGCGTCCGGAATTTTCCAACGTGCAGAGTAGAAAGTAAAACTATCTTTCTTATCCCCCCCCCCCCCCCTTTTTCCTCCATTCATGTCGCTCTGAAAAGTAAAAAAAAAAATAGATTAGAATTTTTCCTGAGATGGGGAACTCACATTTCACACAAGGTGCCAACAAGCAACAGGCTTTCGGGAAATGCTGTTGTTTGGACAAGGCCGCGTGCGTGCGTGCCCTCCGAAAGAATAAAAAGTGAAAGGAAGAGCTTGGGCACACCAGCTCACAGTCAAATATCGCTCATGGCACCTTCTCACGTTCGCCATTGTTTCATGTCTATGTCATTCCTCTCTCCTCTACGTACTCACCCCTACCCCTCGTGCTGTGATCTAACAGTACAAGTGTTACTTCTTTGCTTCACATTATTTATATTTCTTGTTTTTCCTCTGTCTCCTTCCACCTCGTTTGTCCAGGATTTTTTTTCCTTTGGTTGTACACTCTTGAATTTTTTACTCACTTATCGCAGGTTTTTCTCTAACTTTTGCCCAATCGTTGTATCTTACTTTTGCTTCTTTGCCTTCTCCCTCTCTCTCCCTCTCCCCTCCAGCTTGCCCACATGGATCCTTTTTTCAATGGTGATGCCGGCACGATCGATGATGGCATGTTCTTGGATGATGGATTGAGCGATGCCTACACGGTCCCCAATCACGCGACGCCGTACTATTCCCCGTACAGGGATGATCCGAACAGTGCACCGGTGCCATCCTCCTCCTCCTCCACCACGGCGACAGCGAGGAGGAGACACGCGGAAGGATATGCCCCCTCGGCGGATCCGTACGCGCTCGCCGTACCCGGGGTCGCCGCGTCGGCGTGGTTGATGGACGGTCTGGATGACGGCACTGCCCCAGGCGGGGCCTACACGTGCTATGATGGTCAAGATACGGAGGACGAGGAGGAGGAGGAGGAGGGGATCCGCTCGACGGATCACGCACAGCCGTTGTCTGGTTCGGTAGAGGACGCGTCTTTGCACGCGCGACTGCAGGCCCTTACGCAGGGTGCCGCACGCGCCTCGGACATGTCCCCTCTCTTGGGCCTCGAGTCTGCCGACACCAAGGAGAGCGATGACACACCATACGCCGTGTACAATGGCGAAGACGATGAAAGCGACGACGAACAAGACGCGCACGCCGATCGTCACCGTCGCTCGAGCAGCGGGAGCGGGAGGAGGAGGAGTAGTAGCAGTGATGACGACGACGTCTTTCAGATTCCCGCGGCGCGTCTCTCCAGCACGAACCCGCACGTGCCGCCATCAATTTTGAAAGCCGCCGCCGCCGCCGCGTACGGCACTGGTGGTGGTGGTGGGATTGACGATGGCTTGGATGGGTACGTGGAGGAGGACGGTTACTCCATGGCCATGTTTTCGCAGCCTTCGACGTACATGCTGGATGACGTGAGCCCCGAGGCGCATGCGGGGACCGGCAGCCAGCTCTACTGCCTGGATCCTGAAGGCGGTCTCGGTGAGAGCAGCGAGTACGAAGTCAGCGCCGTCAGCAGTCAAAGCAGCGCGCAAGCACGGAGTCCAAATATTCAGACGCACCTCGCCCCCCAATTCAAACCCGACGAGGGCCCCAAGGTCTCGTCGTATCGCCCACACGATGCACGTAGGGCCGAGTTGGTGCCGCCACGAGGAGGAGGAGGAGGAGCAGGAGGGCCGCCAGGCACGTCGGACTGCCCTTTTATCACTGTGACACGACCGACAGGCAGCGGTGGTGGGGGGAGGTTGGTGATGTCCAGCAGCGCCGCCGATGCCGCCGAGATGTTCCTCAACGCCTCTCGCCACAACCAACAGTATCGCACGCAAGGGGCGGCCTCGACGCCCGCAGACGCGACAGCGGAGATTGTGCAAGACAAGAAGCACGTACCCGACGCGAGTTTCCTCACAGTGCCACGCAACACGTCGGGTCACACACAGCAACAGCAGCAGGTCTCGCAGGCACACCGCGGACAAGCGACGCATCATCATCATCATCATGGCCGCAAAGCAGGATCACGGATGCCACACGCGCACTCGCTTGAAACGTGTGAAGGCAGCTGCGAGAACCGCAGCTTGGAGACCCTGGACTCTCTTCTGCCTCCGTCGTCGTCGATTCCGGAGGACATGGAGGCCGATCAAGACGCCGACGAAAGTGTGAGCGAAAGCGAAAGTGAGTACACTGTCGACGACGACGACGACGACGACGACGATGATGCCGATGACCGCGATGACTGCGGCACAGCCTGTGGGAGCGTGCGCACCGTCAACAGTGCCAGCAGCCATCCGATGCCCCCAAGCACGTGCTCCACCTCGCAGTCCACTCCCGTACTCGCTTCGATGCGCCAGACGCTGCACGGCGCGCATCCGCATCACAGCGGTCTTTCTGGCGGCGGTTTGAGCGGCTCGCACAAGCAGCGACCGGTGCAGCCGCGCCACGCGCACGCACACAGAGAAGGACACGCAGCCCCCAAGGGACGGGCACGCCACCAACAGCACGAGGATGCCACGTCGTCGAGCTCGGTGATCCCGATTGCCACGCGGCAATCGTCGACGCTCTCCGTGAGCGACGAGACCTCCACCAGTGTGCCCTCGCAGCGCTCCACGCCAAGTGTGGTGGACCCCCTCTCACGCTCGAGTGCACCACAGCCTTCGCTCGATGTCGCACCAATGACGACGACGGCGGCGACGAGTCGACAGACGACAACAAGGACGATTGTGACGGCCTCGCGTACGCCCCGCTCGCGCACGCAGGAGGATGGACTGGACGACGAGACGGAAGACTCTGGAATGCCGCTGCGACGCGGCAGTTCGTGGCGTCACACAGACACAACCATATCGAACAGTCGCCAAAGCAGCACCTTGTCGACTGTGAGTGCGGTGTTGTCAGAGTCCGCCGACGAGGAAGAGGGTGTGGACCCGACTACGTCTGTGTTCACCAACACGACCGCGCGCAGCCGCAGCAGCAGAGCGCCGACCTCGCAGAGAACCACAACCACAACAGCCACAACTACCGCGACGACGATGACGACGAGGAAGTCGGTCGGTCCGGTGGGGATCACCTCTGTGCCTGCCCCTGCCGATGTCTCACAATCATCTGAGATGGGCAGCCACGTTTGTGGTGGGCCTTCCACGCCCCGGCGTAATGCGAGCCCGCCACACGCTCGCACGCCGGACGTCACGTCCGACACCGCGCACGCGGATGAGGAGGAGTCGTCGTCACCGAACGTGGAGGAGATGCTCTCGCAGCATAACAAGCACGTCTTTGTCTTCACCAGCGCGGGCCGACCTGTTTTTACACGTTATGGCGATTGCAACGAACTCAGTGGGTTGTTTGGGGTGTTGCAGGTGCTGATGAGCATCGCCGCAGAAGGCGCGTCCTCGGTGCCACTGACGAACGCGCCGCGATCGGGCGGCGGCGTAGACGACGGCGGGGCGTGCATGATTCGGCACATTTACAGTCGACAATGGCGCGCAGGGCCGAGTGAAGTGATCGCGCAAGGTGGTCATCAACAACGACGTGGGGGTCGGGGCGGTGGAGGCGAGACGCTCTTCTCACGCTACCTGCAGAATGAAACGGATCCGCTGGGTCTCTTCAACGATGATGTCAGCGATGACGAGTCGCTCGGCGACTATGGTGCACGAGACGGCGCAGCCGCGCATGAGAATGACGAAGAAGAGGAGGAGGGCGACGATGATGGCAGCATCGCTGACAGTGAGAACGTGGCCCTGCGCAATCAGAACCCGCCCTTCACTTTTCACTTTTACCAGCAAGGCGAGCTCCGATTTGTCATGGCCACACGACACGTGGACGAGAACGCGAGCTACTGCACCTGGCAGCTCGCACTCGTCCACTTGTTTATGTTGAGTGTGCTGCCCACCGTGCACGATATGCTGCGCGAGGCCCCTGGCTACGATGTCCGCCGGCATTTCTCTGTCGCCGACCTGGACCTTCTGCGGAACTTGCTGAAGCGCTGCAGCAACGATGTGGGCTTCGTCGCCAACACCATGGAATGGGCCGTGAGCGCGGCCTCACGCTCCGCCACCATGGACCGCTCGTTGCCTCGACGAGCCTGGTTTGAGCAGCAGTTTGCGCGCTATCATCAGCGCGCCGTTCCCCTGGATGAAGCCGGCCTTTTCAACAACCACAACAACAACAATAACAACAGGCGCACGCAGCGCAATGCCCATCACCTCTTCTCCTTTGTCTTCTACCATGGACGGCTGGTGGCGGCGGCGGGCGAGGCCGGCGCGATGGGCATTGCCTCTGCGTCTCCGTCTCCGTCGTCGACCGCGACGGCGCGCGCACGTCATCCGGCGCACGGTTTGGCGATGGAGGATCTCTTCTTGCTGGAACACTTTGCGTCGCACGTGGTGCGCCGTCAGCGCGGTGGGGGCGCGAACTGGGCACCGATTTGTCTGCCTTGTTTTAACCGCACCGGCTATGTCTGGGCCTACGTGTGCGATCTGAGCACGCGTGTGCGCGAGGCCTGGTGGAGCGCGGTGCTGCCGCCTCTCACAGATGACACAACACGTGTGGGTGTGGGTGTGGGTGATGCTGGGGCTTCCGCGCCGCATGATGTGGGTCGCAGTCCCCTGAGCCCCGACGGCGCGCGTGCGGCTCCGGCGGAGGCGGTGCTCATTCATACGGCCTCGTCCTTGGCGCTGCCGTTCTTGGCCTCCGCCGAAGGGCGTGCACCGGGGCTCCTCTACGTGCAAATCTCCGCCTCACCGAATGACTCGAGCTACTGTGATGACAACACCACGCTTCTCTGTCAGGATCTGCTCGCCCCTCCCACGCTGCCGACAGCGGCCAGCACAGACAACGCACGTGGTGCCAGCACTGGACGGCACACGCTGCAAGATGCCGAGGCGAGTACGTCACCGGCGCTGCTGGGTCTGACGTACTTTGCGTTTGAAGAAGATCTGGCCGGTCGTCCGATCCGCGGAGGACACGCGCGTTTGTGGGACCGCTATCGCGAAGAGCAACCTGTGCACGGCCGCCGCATGCGCCGTGGGGGCTCCAGCGGTGACGAGGACGACGCGCACAGCGAGTGGCGCCGTCGTGACAATGCTGAGGAGGTGTTAAGCGTGCTGCACTCGGACAACGACGACATGGCGGATGGTGCACCACCCGGCAGTGGTGGTGGTGGTGGTGGTGGTGGTGGTGGCGGCAGCCTTGCGCGCTCTTTCCGATCGTCCTCCTCGTCTTCCTTTTTCCGCCCACAAGGCATGCCTACCAGCACAGCGGCCGCGAGTTTGTGGAGCCGGCCGTCTCTGATTCGTCATGTGCTCACGTTCGGCACGCACCTCGCGGCCGCACCACTGCACGAACGCGGACGTCACGGCGAAGACGGTAGTGGCGGTGGAGGAGGCAGTGAGAATGTCGACGACATGAGCCGTGCAACACTCGCGCGCTTCACGCGTATCTCGCCGCCGCCTGCGCATGCCTCCGTGGCGGTCAGCGCTCTGCATCACCTGCCCTCGCTAGAAGATCAGCTCTTCTGTGTCCAGTGGTTTAGTCTGGTGGGCTGCTCGGCCCCCGTGGCGGCAGAGCGGAAGCGGCGAGCAGCATCATCAACAACAACAACAACAACAACAACAACGCGTGATCGAGCCTCGTCCGCGTCGGTGGGAATGCATGGTCTCCTGACAAGTGGCAGCGGCGGCTGTGAGTCGACGCTCCTCAGCGTGGGCAAGCGTGAGCGCAAGAGCGTGCTGCGCCGTCTGAACAACTGGACGAGTCAACTGCGCCAGCTTCCGTGTGATCCCTCGCACTTTGCGTGTCTGGTCGTGGAGGAGGCCGACTTCTCCGCTGTCCTGTTGGTGCCCACCGCGACGGTGATGACGACGCTCTGTCAGCAAGTCTATCCCAGCGAGGATGTGCACTCACGCGCGCCATTGCCCGCGAAGTCGACACGCCCAACCGCATCAACAGCCTCTGCGTCCGCGTCGGCATCCTCCGTACGGGTGTCGCGCTCGCCGGCGTTCGACAAGGACTATGCCCGACGCTGTCCGTACGCCCTCGCCCACCCTCCTTACGTCTTCTCGGAGTTTTTGAACGCCAGCCAGGCGGCGGTGGAGGAGCTCGTGGTGGTGTTTGTTCCCGGTACAGCCGAGGTGGAGATGCTGTACTGGGCCATGCGCCTTTTGCACGGCGTTGTGACTTTGCAAGATGATCTTCTCACACCACTCCATGTGTCTGCCTAGTATTCGGACAAGACCAAAAGAAGAAAAAAGAGTTGTCTTGACGGTGCTTCTTTTTTTGTTTCTGTTTGTTTCGTTTGCCGTACAGAACGTCATCCGGACATAACTAAAGGTGACCAGTTCACAGAAGAAGAAAACAAAAACACTCACAAATGCCGAATGCATCAACACCTACTCGTGGTGGCTCGCACAACGATTCACCAGATATATTTTTTTGTGTGTCTCTGCGCGGGCTTGTCTACCGTGACGAGATGGTCTCCGAAGTTGTTTCTGGCAGCCGCCTTGAATGCTTCGCCATTTGTCCGTCGACGTGCCGCACCCTTTTTTTTTCTTTCGGGGCAACCATCACTTCCTCTCATTCTCTCGATCTTGTTTTCGAGATGCATCTCCCGACCACCCCTCTCACTTGACCTCACTTGTTTCCGCTCTCTCTCTCTCTCTCTCCCTCGCTCTCGCTCACGTATCACCCTACCTTTTCCGCTTGCTTTGAATGTGCGTAGGGAAAAAGACAAGAAAAAAGTGAGACTCGCTCTCCATTCGCAAATATATAAAAAAAAAATACGCGCAGACTCACCCAGGTAAGAAAGTTTTTTTAAAGACACTAATACTAAAAAAAAAAATTGACACCTCGTTCTCGCAGTCATGTTGGCGAAGAAAAAGGCAGCCAAGAAGGTGGCGATGAAGGCCGCCGTCGATGTCTCTCGCGCTCCCGCGAGCGCCGCGACGTCCGGCTCTGCCGTCGGAAAGCGAAGGCGTCCGCAGAGTGGTGAAGCGCGCCCCGTTCTCACACGCCGTGACGTGCTCGAGGCCGGCAGTGGCGATGGTCGCACCGATCTGATCAAGAAGATTGGTGACAATGTCAACACACGGCTTCAGGAAATCAGCTTCGACGATGACATTGACGCCGATCTCTTTGATGAACGCAAGCGCGAGTTGCTGGAGGAGGCACGTCTGGCCGCCGGCACGCAGCAGCGTGTTGTCTCTGACAGCATCGCGCAGTACGTGGACGCGTCCTCAACTACAACCGCCGCATCAGCGGGTCGCCCGGGTCTCGAGCTCCTCCGTATTCGCCACAACAGCAATGCCGTCACCGCCGTCGCACACCTCGGAAGCCCGCCCGAGGTGGTGGTCTTTGGCGACAAGGCCGGCAAGGTGTACCTCGCTGACCTGGCGCCCCGTATGACCGCCCAAGGCCTCGTCCACAGCGTCGGTGCCGATGCCCGCCGTCACCAGAAGCTCCTGCTCGAGCCCGTCATGAACGCGGCGGTGGTGTCCATGGCGATCAGCGACACGCGCGGCGCTCGGCCGACAACGCGCGACTTGTTTGAAAAGACGACCGTGGACGTCAGCTGCACGTCGTACATTGTGGCCGGTGCCGCGGATGGCGCCATCAGTGTCTGGGAAACCGCGACGCGTAAGCACAAGGGTCTGCTGTCCATGCACAAGAAGCCCATCACAGGGCTGAGCTTCCGCGCGCTGACGTCGACACTCTTTTCCGTGTGCCAGGATGGCACGCTGCGCGTCTGGTCAGTGCCGCAGATGATGGCCGTCGACAAGTTGTTCGGTCACGAGGGCCCCGTGTACGGCGTGGACGCGCTCCGCCGTGAGTCCTGCGCGTCTGTCGGACAGGACGGCACCATGCGCTTCTGGAACATTCCGGCCGCGACGCAGCAGGCCTACGCGTACTTGAACACGTTTCATCCGCAGGCCCGCGAGGCGACTAGCTCGTCCTCGGTGGTGGTCGGCTCGGGGAAGCCCGCCTCTTCCGCGGCGGCACCGGAGAAGCCGTATCAAATCGCGCTCGAGTGCGTGGCGATGCTGAGCGAGCAGCTCGTCGTGGCGGGTGCGGTGGACGGCTCCCTCATCATCTTCGACGTTAATCGACGCAAGCCTCTGCAGGTGGTGCCCGCCGCGCACGGCTACAACTACCACGGTGATGGCACGGGGCTGGAGAGCGCCGCGCTACTGATGCAAGCGATGGAAAAACAAGACGAGGAGGCGTCGGTCACCACACATTCCGGTGCGCGTGCTCCCCGTCGCGGCGTGCCCAACCCGATCACAGCGGTGGCCGCCGTGCCGTACTCGGATGTGATCGCCTCGGCGAGCTATGACGGCATCGTCCGTCTCTGGCGTGTCTCGGCCGCTGATTCGTTCATCGCTCGCGGCGTCCACGCGGACGCGGCGAAGAAGTCGGCACAACAACAACAACAACAACAACAGAAGCACACTGGTTCGTCATCCTCCGCCTCGGCATCTGCGAGTGGTGGTGGTGGTGGTGCGGCCGCGTCGTCATCGCCGTCGGTGGTGCAGCTTCTGGCCGAGCTGCCCGTGCATGCGATTGTCACGTCCTTGCACTTGTCGTCCACAGGTGATGCGCTGGTCGTCGCATGCAGCAAGGAGCCGCGTCTTGGCCGATGGGTGGTGCAACGTGCCGCCCTCAACTCTGTCTGCGTCTTTCCGCTGACCTCCGCCGGTCTCAAGTCGTACAAGCACTTGGTTGGCCTTAGCATCGAGCATGTGCCCGCGCTCCTCTACGGCTTCAAGGACGACGAGGAGGAGGAGGAGGAGGAGGCGAACAGCGATGAAGAGGCGGAAGACGAGGCGAAGGCACAAAACGTGGCGGCCAGCGGCATGACGGTGAAGCCGTACACGCCACGCCACGCACGCGGTGAGAGCGGCAGTGACGACGAAGACGACGACGACGAGGTGCTGGATGCACTGACACTGGATGACGAGGACCAAGACACCGTCGCCACCTCATCTTCGGCATCGCCATTTTTCGTCGTCGGCGCGGACGGTCAGCTCCAGTTCCGCCCCTCAGCCCTTCCGTCCGCGGATGTCATGAAGACGGGTGACGCTCTTCCCAAGAAGAAGAAGAGCAACAACAAGAAGGGCGGCAAGGAGCCGGCGGCCACGCCTGCTGCGACCTCCAAGAAGGCCAAGAAGGCTTCTGGAGTGGCGCCCAAGAAGGCGGGCAAGGCTCTCAAGGGGAAGGACTCGGCTGTGCTGAAGGGCAAGAAGAAGTTGTCCAAAAAGTAAGAGAGCTCGTGTGTGCTTGTGTCTGTCGGTCTGTGTGTGTGTGTGTCTAAACTACTTGTGAAATACGATTAAAAGAGAGGGAGGAAATGCAAGGGATTTTGTTTTGCCTTAATAAATGGCTTTGACTTGCAAAATGCTTTCAGGGGAGAGAGTCGACATCATGGATGGATGTACGTGTTGCGACTGACGGTTTTCGTCGTTGTTGTTGTTGTTTTTATAACCAGCTTTTTTGTTTTATTTGTTGTGATGGCGGTGTCTCTTCCTCCTCTTTCGTTTTTTCTTTCTTCCTTTCTTTCTTTTTAATCCAACGAATAAGTCTTTAACGGAAGACACAGCACTGTGTTGAACAACCATGCAGTACTCACAAAACAAAACGCACAAAAAGAACAACCGGTCGGCAATGAGTTGTAGCTCACCGAACTCCCGACAAGGGGACTATGAAGAATGTGATGCCGCGCTTTGTGTTTCCCGCTTCACCTCCCCTCAAAAGGATGAGTGAGAACAGACGAGAAGGAAGGTTGCGTCACATGGACGCGACATGGTGAAGGGGCCAAGGTGGCCACTTCGTGGTCGATCAAAAAAAAAACTACGATGTAGCAAGACGTAGAACACACGTGTGTATTTTTTCTGTTTGCCTCCTTCGTGCACTCACAGCGAGTACAGAGACGCTGGCTTGTGCTCGCGTTCACACGGTCACACATGCATTTGACTCCTCTCATGATGTTCCTTCTGATCCTCATATCATTCTACGCCTTTCAATAATAATTATTATTATTTCAGTCCCACTGGTACGCAACAGTACAACAGCAAAATACAAAAAAACGCAGCGATGAGTGCGCCGTCCAGTTCTTCCGCACAAGAGCCTGCAACAGTCGAGGCACAGGCCGAGAACACCACGACCTCCACCGCGCTCGCGCCGATTATTCCCGGTGCTGTGGAGTTCAAGTACTACCACGCCCCTGATGGCTTCAAGCGCCTCCGGACCAAGCGCAAGGTCGCGCTTCTCTTTGGCTACATTGGTGAACGCTACTGCGGCCTCCAGTGGAATCATTTGCCCGACTACCCCACAGTTGAGGAGGCGATTCTAAAGGCGATGTACGAGACGGACATGATTAGCCTCGCCAACTTTTCGCAGTTCAAGGTGCAACAGCTTCTCAACTTTGAGCGCGCCAGCCGCACGGATCGCGGGGTGCACGCGTTGCGCAACTTGATCTCCGTCGCCGCGATGCTGCCGTATGAGCCGACGTACGTGGAGACCTATCAGCCGCAGATGCACGCGCTGCAAGCCAAGCAAAGTGCCTTCCGTGCCGAGCACGATCAGGCGCGCGGTGACGTGGAGGACACGACTGCCGCCACCGAGGTTGAATCGTCCGCGCCAACAACGACAACAACGACCACAAAAGCTGCGCATGTGCACGCCCCCACGGCGGCAGACATGGGCATTCCACCCGCCGAGTTCAGCTGCGAGGAGGCCAAGAAACTTTTGAACGAGGCCCTTCCCGACGACATTCACGTCTATCGCGTGGAGCCGGTGACGCGCAGCTTCAACGCATACATGTGCTGTGGCGGACGTCGGTACGAGTACTACATCCCTACCTTTGCCTTTATGCCGCGCGACGCGTACGTGAACACGTACTTTCCCGAGTCGCTCGCCCCCGCGATGCCGTCGCTGAAGGAAACAGGTTTCGTGCCGCGCAGCAGTCGCCCGCAGTTCTTCAAGGGACCCGGCCAAGGCAGTGGTGTCGTCGATGACGCACAGGCAGTCAAGAAGAAAAAGAAGAAGAACGACAAACTTCACAAGTCCCGCCAGGAGGACGATGAGGACGGGGAAGGTCCAGTCAGCTTTCGCAAGAGTCGCGGCCACTTCCCCAAGACGAAGAAACGTCGACTGGAAGAAAAAGCGCGACTGGAAGCAGAGGCGGCGCGAGAGGCAGCGGCAGCGGCAGCGCTGGCGGCGACGTCTACGGAAGACGTGGCGACCGACGTGCAGGCCAGCGTGCTCTCGGCAAGCGCGAAGGCCGCCAACGACGATCAGGCCGAAGAAGAAGAAGAAGAGGAAGAGGACGTGGAGGACGTGGAGGATGTGGAGGAGGAAGCTGAGCTCGATGAAAACGGCAAACCCAAGCCCATTGATTGGAGCAAGCACTTTGCAACGCACTTCAGCGACAACATCTTCGAAACCATGATGACATTCCGCTCGATCCCCGAAGAAGCCATGCGCCACGTCGCCTCCTATCGCCTTCCCAGCCCACAGCTCGAGCAGGTGCGCAAGCATTTTGCGCAATACGAAGGCACGCACTGTTTCCACAACTTCACGCCCGGTGGCAGCAGCCGGGACGCGTCATGCCATCGCTACATTCCCGCCATCACGGTCAGTGAGCCAATGGTGTGGTCACCGTCGGACCCGCTCGTGCAGGTGAGCATCGATGC
Organism: Wallacemonas sp. Wsd; assembly: GCA_030849645.1. Lineage (NCBI taxonomy): Eukaryota > Euglenozoa > Kinetoplastea > Trypanosomatida > Trypanosomatidae > Wallacemonas > Wallacemonas sp. Wsd. The sequence goes on along the minus strand of JASANQ010001308.1, from coordinate 134,444 downwards.
CTGGGCACCGTCGCGCTTTTTCACGGCGGACGATCGCGTCGCCGAGGGCTTCAGCGCACGCCTGATGGCCATGGAAAAGGACGAGGGTACGACGATGGCAACGGAGGAGGCGGAGGAGGGGGCTGAGGCCCCGTCGCGCGCGGAGCGGACGTTCACGGCGGCGGACTTGACTCCCGAAGAGGTGGCCCATCTGCGGCACGAAATGAAGGCGCACATGGCGCGCGTCTACGGCAGCGAAGGAATCGAGGTGGTCCGCATCGAGCTCCAGGGTCAGAGCTTCATGCTGAATCAAATTCGTAAGATGATCGGCGCGGTGGCGTGCCTCTGCGCGTGCGACTTGCCGCCGTCGCACATTCGGGAACACCTCCTGCACAAGCACGTGCGGTGTGGTATTCCGATGGCCCCTGCGAATGGTCTGTTCTTGTCCACGCTCGACTTTAGCGGCTACAACTCGCGGCTGAAGCGCATTCAGCAGGACGGCGGCAACGGTGGCAACAAAGACGGTATTGACATGGACGCACTGATCGACACCGCCGAGCTGGAGGAAGAGCGTCGACGTATCACCGCCGTGGTGCTGCGGAATGAGATGGTGGAGGATCTGGTGGGCAAGTGGATGCGATCGCTGCGTCACGTCGTCCATCTGGCATGGAAGGTTGACCTGCCGTAATTGGGAGGGCGGAGAGAAGAAACGAAAGTAGAGACTCGCACGTGAGGTCGAGTGAGAGAGAGTATGAGTGGGATGGCGAGTTCTGATGTGACCGCTTTCTTCGTGTAACTTTAACATGCCTGCGAGTGTCTTCCTCGCAGTGCAGCAACGCTTAACAAAACAGAAGTGGTATGCTGTTAGAAGGATCGGTGTGTGTGTGTGTGTGTGTGCTTCACATTTTTTGTTGTCATGACAAAAAGAAAAAGACAAGAACAAGTCCGCAACTCTCTCGCGCACGCTTCTCCCCGTTGATGGTCGACATGGTTTGATCCTGATGGTGACATGTGTGCGTGCGTGTGTGCTCGGCTAGCTCCGTGCTGGCGAAGTCATCAAACCGGAATTATTTTCCGGTGACAACTCAAATGCACACGTTTTTGCGTGTGTGCAAGCTGTGCTCAACGAAGTTTGGGCACTACATCCACTCTCCAACACACATACATACATACATGCGCCTACCTTTCTGTCCTCTCCTTTGATGGTATTTACTTATTGTTGTTGTCTCACTTTTAAGCTCTGGATCTCATCCACTCAACATCTAATTCTTCTTTTTTTTTACATATACACAGACACACGCACACGCACGTACGGACATTGTGAGCTTTAAACCGTTACTGTACCCCACTTTTTTGCATCTTAACCTACCCAACAGCGTTTAGCTCTGTAAATTGTTTTTCAACTTTTTCCCTTCCCCTCCGACAATTTTTTTTTATTCAAAGGGAAGCTATTTTGCTGTATCATAACTCCGTTGTGTTTGCATCACATTAGCATTTTTGTGTGTTTTCTTTTCATTCCATTGCTTTCGTTTGCGCCTCATTTCTGAATACCTATATATCCCTCTTTTTTGTTTTTCGGTTTTTTCTTGTACTACTTGAACCTCCACCAACCCATTTTCACAGCCTGACATTCAGCCCATTGGTGTGTCATTTTTTTCTTCTTTTTTTTCTTCTTTTTTTTTTTCTTGAAGCACTTCTCTCCTCTTTTTGGTCATCTCTCTCAACTAGTGTTCGAAAAAGGAAAGAACAGATAAGGCATCAGAACAGTGAGATCACCCTCTCATTCCATAGTTTCTTCTCGTTTGACCACAACTTTCTAGAGCAAAAAAAAAGGCAAGATGGTGTTCCGCGCCATTGGTAACGCCACCCTGCAGACTGCCGAGAAGAGCGGCATTGCCAAGAATCTTGTTCAGCCGCCCTACCCATGCGCGCTGCCCCTGCCCGACGTGGAGGACATCCGTGATCGTGGCAATGTGGAGGCCATCCTGGACTTCACGTTCGATTCCATCCTCGACTTGCTCGACGACAATCTGCCCAAGCTGAACGCGAGCGTCACAGACCCCAAGCTGAACAAGCCGTGGAAGTCTGTCGGCTACAAGGACAAGGCCCCTGGCGGTGATCTCGTGCTTCAGTCTCGCCCCCACGTCGGCGCGTACAACTTCGCGCGCGCTTTGATGACTTTCCGCAATGTGCCGCCCGAGATCATTCTTCATTACATGCACTCGTACGAGCTGTCAGTGCGGCGCAAGTACTCGGACAGCATCAGCGCGTTCGAAGTGTTGTGCTGGAGCCCGGCGCTGCCCACGGAGCTGCTCTTTGACGGTGTCGGCAACGATAAGTTCCACCTGCCCGAGCTCGCGGAGATGGGCATTCGTGACTGGCACATTGAGTACAACCAGTACGCGGCCCCGCCGCCGGTCGCCACGCGTGACATGATCTACTTGGTCGAGAAGCGCTACATGCCCGAGACACAATGCTACTACATCTACGGCACCTCCGTCGATCTGCACAATCACCCTCTGCGTGAAAACAAAAAGTGCGTGCGTGGTCACGTCATGTTCGGCTGGGAGCTCCGGCGACAGGCGAACGGTGACACCAAGGCGCGCTACGTCTCGTGCATGAACCCGGGCGGCTGGACGCCCGCCTTTCTCGTCGGTTTCTTCAAATCCGCGATTGGCAAGGAGCTGACCGAGTCACGCGAGATGCTGTACGAAATTCTGCGCCAGGATGCGAAGCTCGCTGTCATCACGCCTCAGAAGGACACGCGAATGTGCGACACGATCAAGAAGAAGCCATCGGCAAACATCACGATCAATACGTGTGTGCCGACGGATGAGCGTCGCTCGCCGACGGTGGTCACGCCGATCCCGTCCTCCGACGGCGCGCGGGATGACGGCGGCGAGAGCTCACCCTTCGGCGCACGTCGCAGCCCTCACGCGGGTCGTTCAGCGCGGATGTCCGCGGAGATTGCGCGTCGTCTGAGCCACTACGTCGACAGCGACGCCGACACACTCAGAAACGATAGTGTGTACAGCTCGACGTCCGGTCGCGACGACAGTTTTTCTTTTTCGCGTGCGACTTCTTCGATGCAATGGGCTGACGAGGAGGAGAAGCAGCGGCGGGACGCCGCGCAGCATTGCGAGGACGTGCGTCTCTGTGACGCCTGCGAAGAGGAAGAGCTTTGTTTGTAGTCGACCTTCAAAAGTGATTTCTTTTTTTTTTTTTTTACAGACGGAGAGATGCCGATAAGGAACCTACTTTATTTCTCTCTTTCACTCTCAATATATATATGTACGGGAGTAAAAATAAGCAATGAGGAAATACAGGGAAAAGTAGAAGTCACAGGCTACCTTGAATGTAGTTTCTGCTAGACCTCCTATGTATTTACGGCTGTTTGTTCTTGCGTTTTGTTTGTTTTGTTTTCCTTGTTTTAGAAGATCGACTTGGTCATGTGCGTGCGTGCAGCAGGTCTTCAAAAAAAAAAGTTGGAAAGGGAAAGTGTATGCGACTCTGAGCGACAACGTGTTCATTTGTTTTCCTTCTCTCTCCCTTCATAGTGACCCGTGTATAAAAACGTGGTCTGAGTGTTGTGAGCTGGTCGTGGCTAGCCTCTTTGCTTTACTCTTTTCTGTACTTTTTCCTCCTCGGATACCCGACTCCTCATCGAAAGAAGTGTTGCTAGTGTTGCTTTCTTCTTTTTTTTTCTTCCTTCTTTCCTCTGTCGTTCACGAAGAGTACACGTTATCCGGACAAGTGCATTATGCCGTTGGTGCGTGTTTACGCGGAGGTACGTCGGTAAAACAACAAAAAGAGAACCTTTTTTTTTTTCAGTTCTCGTTCGATCTTTGCTTTTCTTTCTTTCTTTCACTCTTGTAATCCGTATTGATTCGGTATCCTCGACACTCATTTCATGAGCACGCCTTGATGCACAAGTACAGGAGCTCTTTTTCCTCTCACCTTCACGGTGATGAAAGCAAACACCATTAACAAAAACAGAAACTAGGCTCACGTTGACCGAGTTTTTTTTTGTTGTTGTTGCTTTTCAGACTGTTCCGCAAAAAGGGTATTCACTCCGTCTTTATATCTCCTCCCAGTCAGGCTCTCTTTTTATATATTTATTTCTTTTTCTCTTCACTACTCATTCTCACGGGTTTGTCTGTATTTCTAGTTGCTTCCTTGTTTATTTCTCCTTCTCCTCTTCGCACTCCAAAAAAGAAACGAAAAAAAAAAACAAGCACTCACCGAGGTGCGCGCGTGCAAAAGAAAGAAGGGAAGAAACAACGCGAAAAAAATCCTGACCTCTCTCTCTCTCTTTCTCGATGCCTTTCCTTTTGTCATTTTTCCTTGGACAAGACGAGTTTGCAAGTGGGCCGAGCGGTGTCACGGTATTTGAAAGAAGCACAAGGCAACCTGACTTAGCCCAGCGGGCACACACAAAATTGCTTCTTTTTTCTTTCAGCGTGTGTTTGTGTGTGCCAAAAAGAAGGGTGCACAGTGGATAGTGCAATTGCTTTCTTTTGATTTTTTTCTCTGAGTTTACCTTCTCACTCATGTGAGCTGTAAAAAGAAAAAAAAACAGTGAGATTAAATTCAGTACATGTGTGCATGAAAACAAATCCAACAAAAAAAGACAAGTAGAACGACTGTTGGTGCGGCTCGCGCATGACGGCAGAAAGAAGAAAGCAGTTGTGGAGGCTGTATGCACAGGGTGTAGTCGTGCGGGTACGTATGTATATGTGTGTACCTGTGTGTCTGGATGATCCGACATCACCGTGTGAGCGCAGAATGCGCCATCTCCTCGTCGCACTATCAAAGTTGCGATGCTTGCCCTGATGAAATAAATCCACTCAATTATTATTTCTTCCATCTCCATCTCCATCTCATCTGCCATTCCTTCGATGACAACTTGGTTCTGTCCTCATTTATCTCTGTTTTCGATCATTGCCTCCTGAAAGATAAGCACGGTGGTCAACATTTAGAAACCAACAAAAAAAAAAGCAACGCAAAAGTAAAAAGCGATTTTTACTTTGTTTCTTTTTCTTTTTTTCGTGTTAACCTCTTCATCGCAGCAGACCAACAGCGCTCGGTGCAGAACACGCTAAGAAAAAAAGTCAGAAAAAAGAAGACTTTGCTCGTATCTGATCAACTTTTTTGTTGTCCCTGATACCGTTCACACACTAGCAACAAAAAAAAAACTAAAAGTGACACATGTTCAAGTCGATCGGTACTGCTGCCCTGCGGACGGCCGAGAAGAGCGGCATCACGTACGGTGAACAGCCACCCTACCCATGCTCGCTGCCCCTCCAGACCATCGATGACGCCATGGACGTCCAGCACGTCGAGTCCATCTTGGACTTCACGTTCGATTCCATCCTCGACTTGCTCGACGACAATCTGCCCAAGCTGAACGCGAGCGTCACAGACCCCAAGCTGAACAAGCCGTGGAAGTCTGTCGGCTACAAGGACAAGGCCCCTGGCGGCGATCTTGTGCTTCAGTCTCGCCCCCACGTCGGCGCGTACAACCTTGCACGTGTCACCGTCTCCTTCAACAAGGTGCACCCGGCGACGATTCTGACGTACATGATGGCGCAGGACCTGAACATGCGTCGGAGCTACTCGGGCAACCTCAGCGAGTACGAGATCCTCGTCCGCAACCCTCGCATGCCGTCCGAGATTATCCAGCAGCCTGGTGATGACGACATGCACCTGCCCGAGCTCGCGGAGATGGGCATTCGTGACTGGCACATTGAGTACAATCAGTACTACGCCCCGCCACCGGTCGCCTCGCGCGACATGATCTACTTGGTCGAGAAGCGCTACGTGCCCGAGACACAGTGCTACTACATCTACGGCACCTCCGTCGACTACACCCCTGCAGAGAAGCGGGCGACCAAGAAGTGTGTCCGTGGCTACGTCATGTTTGGCTGGGAGTTCAAGATTGTCGGTGACACCACCAAGGCGCGCTACGTCTCGTGCATGAACCCGAACGGGTGGACGCCGACGTTCATGGTGGGCTGGATGAAGTCTGAGATCGCCAAGGAGTTTGTGCACTCGCGCTCGCTGCTGTACAAGGAAACACCTCGGCCGGATGTGCCGGACATGACGACCATGACGGCAGCCGCGGCGGTGCAGATCAAGCACATCATTCGCGCCCAGCAGGCGGAGAATATTGTGCCCTCCGCACACCGCGTGCCGTCCGTCGATCGGGACGAGGCCAATTTCAACCCGCTCATCTCGAACAGCCGCAGCGGATTCGGTGCTGAGGCCGACGAGGAGGTCGAGGGTGGTATGCTGGGCCTGCCTCCTCAGCGCGGGGACAGCCTCTACAGCATTGCGAGCGACTCGGACTTTGACGACATGAAGAGCAGCTTCGCCTTTTCTCGCCAGACGACCCTCAACGCCAACAGCTTCGCCGGTGCGCACCACAAGAACGCCGAGCGCAGCCATGGCGAGACGGTGCTCGGCATGGCCTCCGAGGACGCACGTCTTCTCCAGGATGACGAGGAAGAGATGCTGATGTGCTAGGAGAGAAGAACGCGCCCAAGGGAATGTTTAGGAGGGGGGAAAAGCAGAGGGCAGTGGAGCCATGAGAATCGCGTGCATGGCTGTGCACTCTTCTTTCTCTCCTCCTCCTCCTCATCCTCCCCTTTCTCTCTCTCTCCCTTATTCCGTCCACTCTGCATTCTTTAACCACGCGAGCGCGTAAAACAAAACAAGAGTTCATTCGTTCATACGTTCATTCACTTGTCGCGTAGACTTCCTCGGTTTGCTTTTTTTTTTCTTGTCCCCCGCCCCGTCTTCATGACACTAGTTTCGTTTGCTTGTTTTCGCTCATTTTTTTTTTAATTTGTCTGTTTTCTGCGTCCTTTTTAACTGTTTTTGCTTCTCCTCTGTCTTCCGTGCTGGTTGTTGTTATTTTTATTTTATTCTTTTGTTCCTTCTCTTTTCCTTTTCCTTGGTTTTCTTTTCTTCATTCGCACGCAAGCCCGTTGCTGAATCGGAAATCATGTTTTTTTTTTTTTAAGAGGAATGTTCGCGCACCGAAAAGTGGCCTCGCTGTTTTCCCTATTTGTTTGCCACGGCTAATTTTGCTTTCGCAGATGACGTCATGGACATCTCGCCGCGCAACTCGGAGACTGCGTGTCGTGTCACTCTGGTCTCAGTCGCTCAGAACTGTTGAAATGAGATTGTATGTCTGTGTACGTATGTATGTGTGTGCTTGTGTGTGCTCTGTTTCGTTGTTGTTGTTGTTGTTGTTTTTTCGGCAGTCGCTTTTTGTTCGAGCTTTGCTAAAGTCGGCATCGTCATGTTTGATCTGCCTTCTTTTCCTGCTCCTTTCGTTCATTTTGAGGTGTGCGTGTGTGCTTGTCTTACGATGCAAGCACTGGTTTTTGTTCACGAAGGAAAAAAAAACAGGTGTATGCTGTCAACCACAGGCACCGGCAACACGCAAAAAAAAATGATAAATCTGTACCTTTACTCCCCCTCACGACACGATAGAGCAAGCACGCGCGCCACTGAAACAGAACAACAAAAGAGTCTTGTGGTGACTATTGAACGCCAAGAAAAAAACAATTCGTCTTTTTTCTTTCGTACTCGTTCACTTTCCACACACACACACACACACACACACACACACACAGAGAGACACACGCACACACACACACACACACAGAGAGACACACGCACACACACACACACACGCACACACAGACATCTTTTTTTTTTTTTCAGATCAAAAAACGCGACGAGAGAAAAAATCAATTATGCTGTGGGAAGAGACAGCCGAGGCTGAACTGGTCGACGCAAAACATGTTGTTGGCTTAAAAAAAAAACAGTCCGCATGATCGGGCACAAGTCTCGAAAAAGAAGGAGACTTGACCAACAGAAAATACGAACAAGGACAACACGTAATATGGACAAGGTGAAACCCTCAGTAAGAAAGAAGACACGTTTTGTTTTGTTTTTGATGATTTCTTTTATTTGTCAGTTGGGTTTTGTTTTCCTTCTTCTGGGTATGATCCTCATTTCTTTTTTTTTCTTTTCTTTTGAATGCCTCTATCCCACAAATTTAGCATCTTGAAAAGAGGCAAACTAAAAAAAAAGAATAACTACCCAGCAAAGCATGCTTTACTTTTCATTCTTATAACCTACCTACCCACCCACCCAGCCTCCTGCCAGGGGCCCATTTTCTCTCATGTACGCAGAACTCACTTGTGAGTCAAATGCGAGCTCGCACTCTGTGCCTATCCGCGAGGCTGATCAGCTAGGAAGCATGCGAAACAACAAAAAAAAGGCCAGAAGAAATTTGATGAATTGGGTCTTTTGTGTTTCTCATCTTCTTTCCGCACACTTCTCTGAAAAAGGTACTCACACAGAGCATGCCTGCCGAACGAAATTGCGACGTGACACACGCACACAGCGGAAAAAACCCGATTAGCTTTTTTCGACAATATACGCATGCGTTGTTATTGTTATCTGATTCCAAAACCGAAACAAAGTGTGCCTTGAGAAAAAGAATGAGAGCACAAAGAATGAAGATGTAACTTTCCAAAGAATAGTCTTCCATCTTTTTTTTTTGTTTGTTATTTGTTTGTTTGTTTTTTAGCCTGATGTTGTTGTTGTTGTTGTTTTCTTTTTACGTGCCTGTCTTCGCGGCGCTCCTATGGTTGAACCGCAATGCACCCGCGAAAAGAAAAAACTTTCACATCATGAAAACAAAAAAATGCAAAATTAAAAAAAAGATCAGAATGACAAACAAAACTGAATTTGTTCAGGGTGGTGCTCTGTCTCCCCCTGATCAGTGATGAAACTGTTGCTATGTCGCATCGAGGTGTAAAACTATATAAAAAAAAATACGTTCAAAAATGTTTTTTGCGGCGTCCTGTCTTTTACTGTGTGATTTACTTTCGTTCTTTCTTCTTTTTGTTTACAACTGTATGCTCATCTCTCTTTACCTCTTCACTCAACGAACACGGTGAGCCCCACAACATTCACTCGTGTTATGTCCGTAAAACTAAAATATAAAAAAAAATAGTACCGCCAACGTGTCGGGTGTGCGCAAGCGCGCATGGCACTTACACATTTCTTCACGGATCTTCTTTTGTTTTGTTTTGTTTTTCCAATTTGTATATGTGTTTTTCTTTTCTTTTCCTTCTCACAGTGTTGTCACTTGTTTTTTTTTTTACTCGCCACTGTGATGAGACTTTTTCACGTCACGGCAATGCTGTGCTGTTTACTTTCCTCTCTTTTTATCTATCTCTTCTTCGGTTTTTTATATATATGTATCTTTTCGTTTTCTTTTTTTCTTTTAACACGAATGCCGCTAGTTGATAGCCGTGGTGTCGCCAGTATCGGTTCGTTTTTCTTTACTTTCATTATGCCGACCCACTTTTATCGCAGCACATGAAAAAATAAAAATAATCACATCATTCTGGATTTCAGAAAAAAAAAGGAGAGCAAAGGTGTTTGGGAGATTGTGCAGCAAGTTTCAGACGCACTTTTATGTTCGTTGTCTCTTCCTCACTAGGACTCTTTCATTCTCTTAGTCTCTGCACTCCATGGCGTGGTACCATGACTGTTCTCAGGCTAGATGTAGGGCAGAGGACGGGATATTGACCATTCATGCACATGTGCGTGTGTGTGTGTGTGTGTGTGTGTGTGTCGGTTCAATGTTTCGTGTTCTTCCTTTCCGTTCGCGAGACTGCCTGATACTCGTCGCAGTCGACACATGCCGGCACACGCTTGGTGGCACGCTTCTTCTTCTTCTCAATCATCCCCCGCTCCTCGCTCGCTCTCTCTCTCTCTCTCTCTCTCTCTCTCTCTCTCTCTCTTTTTCTTTGATTGTTCGCTGACTAGTTTGAAAGTCGCAGAAAGAAAAGAAAATAAACAAATCAAAAGCAATCAAAAACAGACACGCCTCGTTTACTTCCATGGCGCACATTGCTCAGTCCGCAGTCTTCGTGTCCTGCGCGGCCGGCGCCACCGCGGAGGCCAACGCCCAACTGCCGCACGTGCGCGGTCCCACTGGGCCGTTCATCAACACGCTCGCGGACACCCTCGCGTGCTACCCAAACTTGGGTTTTCAGGCCACGCACTTTGGCGACGCCTGTCGCATTGCGCACGAAATGGTGACGCCTCAACTGCCCTCGAAACTTTTCATGGTGCGCGACGGCGCCTTTGTGGAAATTGACGAAGAAGGTCACCTGGTGGGGCCAGCGAGCGCGACGGACGCCAGCACTGGGCGGGCATCGCTGGAGGGGAGCGTCAGTGAGAGCAAGCGCATCTACCCGACCTTGTTTTGCGGCATGACAGCGAATCTGCTCGGCACCGGCTGTCGCGAGGCGCTGCGCTTTCTTCTTCAAGAGGGCATCGAGCCGCGTCGCCCGCACGGTCTGGGAAGCAGTTTTTTGTCCGCGTCGAGCTCCACGACGACGGCGACGACGACGACGACAGCAGCCGCTGCGGAGACGGCAACGGTGGAGGAGAAGACACACATTCAACAGCTCCTGGAGCGCGAGATTGGTGGGTTTGAGCCTGCCCTCGGTGGCGAAGTGAACGTCGTGGTCGTGGTCCCGCCGCCGCTGCCGGCCTACAAGAGCTTTCTCTCCGCGATTGTCACGAGCGGTGGAGGCATCGAGCACGACATTCGACGCGCCTGCGAGGCGTACGACATTACGCAGTACAGCAGCGAGGCCGCCGTCGTAAACAACAGCGCGGAGGGCAGCACGGGCAAGCCGGCGAGTGACGCAGATGGCGGGCGGTTCGGCAATGTCGAGTACGGCGCCGCCTCGAGCAGCGCTCCACCTTCATCAACAACAACAACAACAACAACAACAACGAACTCCGCCAGCGCCACGCCATCGCTCTTCACTTTGGTGATGCGTCAGCTCGCACGTCGTCTGGTGCAGCGACAGACCGCGGCCTTTCGTCTGGCACAGTCTCTCCCCATTCCCGACCCGTACGTGGATACCTGCACATGGGCGATCACACCGAGTGAAGTGTGGTGCCTGGCGGGTCTGTGGCTGCCGTCGCTGATCTTTGAGGCACTCTGCGATCTCCGCGGGGTGGAGGTGAACGGCGGCGGCGGCGATTTCGGCGGCGGTGGCCGTGGCGTGAGCGGCTCCCACAACGCCCGTCGGCATGGTGCGCCTCGTGCGACCTCGGAGGGCATCGAGCGCATCGACGCGCTCGTTCGCGGAGAGCACGAGGATGTGCGTCAGCGCATTGAAGTCGAGGCGCGCCTGCGTGCCGAGAGCACCGTCGTGTACTGGGCCGCCTGCCAGGAGGTGCCGATCTTCTCGCCGTCGTTTGTGGATGGTGATGTGATGGGCTACATCCTCGATGAGGCGCAGCGACTGGAGCGCGAGCGCGAGCTCAGCATCGTCGCGTCGGCCTCGGCGAGCAGCACCACGAGCAACTCACGCCGGGGCTCCTTTAGTGAGCCACCGCTGCCCCTCGCGCTGAACATGCTCAAGATCGATCTTGTGCGTGATGTGTACTACATCAACAAGATGGCGATGATGAGCAAGTTCACCGGCATGCTGATCTGCGGTGGTGGTGTCGTCAAGCACCACATCTGCAATGCGAATCTCATGCGCAATGGTGCCGACTTGTCCATCTTTCTGAACAATGGCCAGGAGTTCGACGGCAGTGACGGTGGCGCACGTCCAGAGGAGGCCATTTCGTGGGGCAAGATTCGCATCGACGGGCAGTCGGTGAAGGTGTACAGCGAGGTGTCCGCGGTGTTTCCACTCTTGGTCGCGTCGGTGTTTGTGCCTGCCGTGCGAGAACGCCAGAGCCGAGAGTGAGCGAGAGAGAGCCGCGCACTCACCCACTTTTGTCCAATTCAAAAGAAATTTTAAAAAAGTGAGAAGAGGAGAGAAGAGAAGAGAAGAGAAGAGGAGACCGACAACAAAGCAAAAGATACGTTTTGCAAGAGAAGACGGGAAGAACAGAAAGAGTAAGAAAAAAAAATGGCCGCTTAACAAACAAAACAAAAAAAAGACTAATTCCTTCCTGTTCTGGCTGTATCGCTTTTTGAGTCTCTATCTCTCTCCTTTTCTTTGTGGGTTTTTTTTCTGTTTGCGCTTCTCCTCCACCTACTGCAAGCGCTGGTTCTTTACACCCAGATCAGCTGCGAATAAAAAGAGAGCATAACATGTTTTAAAAAAAAAGACGAGCCTGGTCTCAATGATGTGTGCCTGGACGAGTGCCTGTCAGTGTGTCTCCCCATCTATGCAAGGGTGCAAAAGAAAAAGAAATGAGTCGCATTCACTCAATTTGAATGCTAGTCTCGGCTGTTGCACGTAGCGTGCATACGTTCGCGCGCATCTGTAAATGGCTATTCACGCATATCATTTCTCTTCTCCATCTACCTCTCTGACAAATACGTTCATGTCACCTATTAAACCCAGCGTATATTTATACAGCACTGGTCGTTTTTTCAAGGCGATTAGGAAGCGCGAGCAAGCAGGTCCAGTATTTTTCCTCTACAATATAAACTTTCACATTTTTCTTTTTTTCTTTTTTTTTCGCTTCCACGCCTGCCGAACGTTGGCAACAACAAGACAATGGAAGCACTTCTGGACGCACCGATGGAGATCTTCTCCGCTGTGCAGTCGAACAACACCCTGATCACCACCGTACTTCTGGCGATCATCATTCCATTCTTCTCACGACGGGTTTACCAGTTCTTCACCCGCGATTACCCAAACATGATTCACTACATCCTCATGCACTACATCCTCCGCCGGGAGGTCGGGCTCGTGCAGGCGGATGTGCGCCAATTGGTCGGTGCCACGCCCATGATGAACGACGAGCTCATTGAGATTATTTTGCTCTACGTGAACCACCTCCTCCGCGCATCTTCCGTGGCCCAGACAAATCAGGCGTCGACGTCTACCACGCCATCAAGGAGTTCGCAAGAAGCCGGACACATGGACGAGGACGGTCGCACCAGTCCTCCAGACGATGCCTCGTCCTCGTCCTCCACCTCCTCCTCCTCTGTGCTGTTCCCTTTTGCCGTCTCCGCAGAGTCTCTGCGTTACGCCGGGTACCGCTATGTCCAGCGTCCTCGCATGCAAGCGGAAAAGCATTCTGCCACGTCGTCTCTCGGTCGCTCAGCCGGTCGCGGCGGCGGCGGTCGGCAGCTCGCAGAGCTGCTCGAGAAGGAGTACGAGGTGTCCATGTCACCGGCCAACGATGTGGCCCTCGAGGTGGAGCCCGGTCTGTTCATCAAGGTCGTGCCCGTCCCTCGTGCCTGGCGTACTGTGCGCCATGAACGTCGTCAGCAGCGTCGGTTGATGAGTCGGCTGCGCCAGAGCCACTTTTTGCGTGCGGCTGGACAAACCGGGGCGTCTGGTCCTGGTGGTGAAAATGTGCTCCTTGGTGGGCCGCTGATCACACCACGCGGCATCGAGGCCGAGCACGTCGATCGCGTCATGCAATCACGGCTCAAGGTGCAGGTGACGGCAATTGAAAAGGCCGCCAAGCAGCGCAGTGCGGTGATGCTCGCCTCGGATGCGCTCGATCAGGACGCGCGCGAGTTGTTTCTGTTCAGCGACATGCTGCGCGACATGCGCGTGCGCATGCGTGATCCCCTCGAGAACCCCAATCGCCGATCTGAGGACGCGGAGACGCACTCGAGGGATGCGGCACGCGAAGGCGAAACGGTCGCCCATCCGCCGGGCTTCTTCGCGCGTCTCGTCGCCGCTGCCCAGAATGGTCCGTACAGCACAGACTACGATGGCGGCGATAGTGAGGACACCGACGAAGAATCCGAGGAGATTGACAGCGACAGCGACAATGGCGAGGGCCTTGACGCCCATGATCGGCTCCTCACTGTGCAAGATTGGATGCCGCGTCAGCTCGTGTTTCAGTCGCGCGTGTTCCGTAGCCGCGCGGAGGAGCAACAGTTCTTGCAGATGCACCGCCAATGGCAGCGCGAGCGGGTGCGTCGGCGTGTGCAGGCGCGAGCCCGTGAACGCGGTTGGGATGCGGCGCAGCTGCGCGAGGCCCTCGTTGCGCTAGACGCGTGTCTCGACCGTGCCACCACCATCGCCACTACCACTACCATCAGCGATGCCGAGTTGTCGGAGATCTCCGTTCAGACGGGCCTGTCCGTGATGGAGCTCCGTGACGCGCACCTCCTCGCCCCGCAATCACGCGTCGATCAGTTTCTCTTTCGTGCCGTCTCGTGGTATCAAGACGAGCTGCAGCGTAGCACGTCGCGCGAGGCTCACTTCCTCATGTACCCGTACGCCGGTGAGCTCGAGGCCGCGCTGCAGGTGCGCATGCAGCAAGGAAATGCCGGTGGCGACGGCGACGATGACGATGACTACGATGACTACGACGATGATGGCGGGGAGCCAAACGCGCTTGCGGCTCCTGCGAATGGCGGTCGACTGCTCGCTGTCCGTCGGTATGCGCTGCCCGAGCACGGCGGCAAAACCTTCGACGCACTCTTTTTCCCGCAAAAGGCGCGCGTCATGCACCTGCTCGACGACTTTCGTCATCGCACAGGCAAGTTCGGCATCCCCGGTCTCACCAACAAGTTGACGATTCTTTTGCACGGTCCACCAGGCACGGGCAAGACGTCCTTGGTGAAGGCGATGGCACGCTACTTGGTGCGTCATGTGCTCGTCATTCCACTCACCACGCTACACACGAATGGCGCCCTCCAAGACTGGATGAGTGAACGCGAGGCCAGCTGCATTGGTGAGTCCTCGACGGTCTGCGACGTGGACCAGGAGGACGTGGAGGACATGGAGTCGTGGGATATGGAATACTGCACCTCCACGGTGGCCAAGAAGGTGGTGCTGCGACCGCACGAACTCATCTACCTGCTCGAGGACGTCGATGCCGTCGATTGGAGTGACATGCAAGACACCGAGACGGATGTGGAGAAGCGCGCGGCGCTGCGACTTCAACAGCTCGGCTTCACGCCTCTGCACAAGGACGACGAAGGCCTCGATGATGCAGGCCTGGGACCTGGCAAGGACAAGAAGAAGGGTCCATCGAGCGGCGATAGTGCCAACGGTCCGGATGGCGAGACTGACAGCACCGCGGAAGGTGCCGCCGGACGCACGCGCAAGACGCGCAGTGGTGGTGGTGGTGGTGGCAGCGACAGCGAGGCCGACGGCGACAGCGATGACGCCGGCGACGGCGACGACGACGACGAGGAGGAAGAGGAGGACCCGGCGGTGGTGGCAGAGAAGAAGCGGAAGCGCATGGAGAAGCTCTTCCAGGCGGTCTTTGTTCAGCTCGAGCGCGATCGACTGAGCGTCGACGGCATTCTGCGCGTGCTCAACGGCGTGGCGGTGCCGGCCTCGCGCATCACGGTCCTGACGACCAATCACCCCGAGAAGCTCGATGCGCGACTGCTGCAGCCGGGCGTGATTGACTTGAAAATCAACATGGAAGACCTCGAAAAGGAGGATGTGCTGGAGATGATTGCGTACTACTTTGACGATCACATGACACACCGCACAGCAGCACCCGTGGTCGACACCGCCGACCGAACAGAGACAAGCACCGCGTCGTCGAGTCTGACGGCCACCAAGGCACACGAAAACCTTCGTCGCTTGCTCGAGGAGTACGAGCGGAGCAAGGCCCCCTCGCAGACGTCCAAGTCCACCACGGATGCCACCACCACCGCGTCGACCGTGCCGCTGAAAATTAATCCAGCGCGTTTGGAGCAGTTGTGCGTCGAGTGCGATAGTGTCGAGCAGCTCGTGGCTCTCTTAGACACAACGGAAACACGTTACGGCAACATTTTCTGATCTGGCCAGACTCCTTTCTTTGCTTGTTTGTTGTTTTGTTTTGTTTTCTTTGCTCGGTTGTGTCTTTGTGTTTGTTTGTTTGTTTTTCAAAGACGGAGAAGAATGTGTGAGCCTGGCTCAAACGAACGGACAAAGAAAAACTGTATACAACCACACGCAAACGCACATTTCCGTTACTATTCTTCATGGCATCCCTTCTTGCTTTTTTTTCCTTCTCTATCCCATTTTTCCCTTCTTTAAATCCAGTGTGGATGTACCAACAGGTATGATTGACACTGCCTACTTATTTATTTGCGTGTGAGTGCTCCTTTCTCATTTGTCAATTTGTCGTACCGCACACCGGATGTTATTTTTGTTGTTGCTCTCTTGGGCAAAAAAAAAGAAAATCTGTGCGCCACAACACTGTTGCTTGGTTCTGAGCACACGCCTTTCTTTCTTGCCCCCCCCCCCTTTCACAGTTTCGGTTACGTCGCGCGTGTGCAAAAGAAGCAAAAAAAAACTGAAAAGATCCTTCGGCGGAACGCACGCTGCACGACATCTTCATGCTTCGATTATCACCTCTCGTCTTCCTTCCCTCTCATCGCTTCGCTCTCATTCTTTTCCGAAACCCTCAACACCAAAACACGACAAGAAAAAAAAATACGTCAAGACACTTAGCTTTTTGCTCCTTTTAATCACACACACACACAAACACTCAACTTTTTTTTTCCTTTCCACTCCTCCCCTTTTTTTTTTATCTTTCTCAGCAATCATGGCGACCCCCGTTATGGTGCCGATTGACCCCGAAAAGAAGGGTGATGCGTACTACCGTTACATGATGCCGGCCGTTCAGGTCAAGGTCGAGGGTAGCGGTAACGGCATCAAGACGGTCATCCCGAACATTCACGAGATTTGCGTTGCGATCAACCGCCCCGAGGAGGTTCTGATGAAGTTCTACCAGCACGAGCTCGGTGCCCAGCGCACAGTCTCCACCAAGGACGATAAGTTCCTGCTCATGGGTAGCCACGCCGCGGACCGCATGCAGGACCGTCTGTACGAGTTCATCAAGCGCTTCGTCCTGTGCAAGACGTGCCGCAATCCGGAGACGTCCGTCGAGCTCGAGAAGGGTCGCAAGGGTCAGTTCGAGCTGCGCATGGTGTGCGGTGCCTGCGGTGCCCGCTCCGCGATGGACGAGCACCGCGTGCAGCCGTTCATGCTTCAGGTGTACACGAAGAACCCGAGCCTGCTCAAGGCCTCCAAGGGCGCCGCCGTGAAGACGGACAAGACGGCCGAGGGTGAAGGGCATGACGACGACGGCGCGCACCCCGCTTCGGCGGGTCCGACGGCCGCGCCGGTCGCCCCCGCGGAGCGCGCGAAGGTTGTGGAGTCCGATCTCCTCGACAACCGCAGCGACCCTCGCGTGGAGCTCGCCAAGTTCATCAACGACCCGTCGTGCAGCCTGGACGACGTCAGCCAGCACGCGGTGCACATGATCCGCGAGCACAACATTGGCGAGGAGCGTGCGGCGGTGCTGGTCATGGGCGGCATCTTCTTCAGTTGCAGCGAGGCCGAGGGCGACGAGCTCATCTCTCGCGTTCGCGTCTACGCGTCGCTGCTGAGCCGCCTCTGCACGGTGCCGGAGCTTCATCGCAGCTCCGTCAGCACCAACATGGACGAGGCCACGCGCACGTCCCTGCTGGAGCGCGAGGCGCGCATCCAGAAGCAGCTCATCCGCGAGCTGGCCGCCATGGTGGTCCAGCACAGCGGCCTCAAGGACAAGCCCACGAAGATGTGCGTGCTGCTGTTTGTGCTCTTCCTCGACGGCGTGCTCAAGGCGACCAGCATCGCCACCTGGGCCTTCGATCAGAGCTCCAAGAAGTCGGTGGACCCGCTGGTGAAGGAGATGAAGGCGAAGGCACTCCCCCTGGTCGACTGGCTCGGCGTGAGCAAGCCCGAGGAAAAGGTCGACGAGACGGGCGAGGGCGAGGAGAAGGCGGACGGCGAGGCTGAAAAGAAGGAGAAGAAGGAGAAGAAGGAAAAGAAGGAGAAGAAGGAGAAGAAGGAGAAGAAGGCCAAGGAGGGTCAGTCCGCCTAAGCGAGCGTACACATGCGCAGTGAAGAAAACAAAAATGCGAAGGAGAGAAAGCGGAAGATGACGAAGACATACTTTACTGGCGTGTACATGTTTTTCAGACTTCCCCTTTTGTTTCTTTTTTTTTTCGTTTTTTTGCCTGCATGCGAGTGTGATCCCCATCTAGGAATTTTGTCAATAATAAGTGCGGTGGGCTGCAACAACGAAACCGTTACTGAAAAAAGAGAGAACGTGCAAGAGTGAAAAAGGCACAGGATACCCCACCCCACCCCACCCACCCAACAGCAAAAAAAAAAAGATCGGCTTCCTCCTCCTTCCTTTTTGCGCGTTGCTCTCCGGTGGCCGCGGTTTATTCTTTTTTTCGTTTTCCTCCTCGTGAGTTTCCGTTGTTACTGTTTGGTTGTTGATGATTTGGATTTGGTTGTTTGGTATGGATTGTGGTGTTTCCGTGTTCTTTAAAAAAAGAAAGTTTTTCCTGATTTAACTCACTACTGTGTAACCTTTTGTTTCTGTTTGACTTTGTTTGTTTTACCTCTTTAAAAAAAATCATCAATTAATGCACCTCAACAAAAAAAAACACCAAATACAAGAAGAAAAGCACGCGTACCTAGTGTAGGTGCCTGACAGACAACAGACGCTCCCGGTCCCACGGTGATGAGGAAGCCGCTTTCTTAATCATGGAAAGTCGAAGAAGAAGAACAGAGAGTTCAACATCCCTGTTTCTTCTTTTTCCTTTCCATCCTCGTCTATCATTATCTTGTCTGTTTCTCTGGCATCTCACGTGAATGGGTGTCAAGGGGACAACGAGGTGATCGAGGCACCACGAACACGACAGTCAGTGTGAGTGCATGATGGGTTCTCAGCTCCGAAAGCTCATCCGAAAGCAACAAATTGGAGAACAAAAAGAAAACGCCAATCTGTTCTTCTTCACACCCTACTATTCTACATCTTTTCCTCACACTACTTCACACACCCCTTTGTCCTCTTCTAATTCCCTTTGATTTGTTGATCTCTCGTGGTTGTGTGCATTAGAATCATTTTTATTCTTCACCTTATCCTCCCTCTCTGGTTCGTATTTGCTCCTCTTTTAGGGGGCCTTGTTTTTTTTTCCTCCCTCATTGCATCTCTCTCTTCTTTCTTTTTTTTTCTTTCCTTTTCTTTTCTTTCCCCTCCTGTCTACTCGCAGTACCAAGCAACTCCTTTAAATAAAGCTAGTAAAAGAAGAAACGGCATAAACGCGACCTCGTTGACAGCAGAGAGGCAGAAAGAAGAAAGAAAAGATAGAATCAAGCATGAAGCGTGAGCGCGAGGACGATGACGGTGAGGTGACCATCATGCCATCCGCGCACCGCCCGCCCACCGTTGGCGCCTCCGCAGCCAGCGCCGCTGGTGGTCTCTCGTCCTCCAGTCCTCAGACGCCAGCGAGCAGCAGCCTCGTGACGACGACACTACCACCCCCACCCCCACCGCCCCCGCCAGGCACAGCAGTCACCAACAGCAGGTGCGGTGGCATGACGCTGCCGTCTCTGTTTCCACAGCAGTCGCGCGATGGACGGCCCTCGGACGTCACGGGCATCCACTACAGCGTGCTCGGCGAGGATGAAATCCGCAAGGTCTCTGTGCTGCCATGCCGTCGAGTGCTGGACCCGCATGTGCGTCAGTTCACTATTGATGACCCGCGCCTCGGCGTCTGCGATCGCCTCTCTCTCTGTGCCACCTGTGGACTCCGCAGTACCGACTGCGTGGGCCATCCCGGTCACATTGAGCTCGAGTCACCTGTGTTCCACATTGGCTACTTCACGACCACACTGAGACTTTGCCGCACCATCTGCAAGCGCTGCTCGCATGTCATGCTGTCCGAGGAGGAAATGACATTTTTCCTTCATCGTCTGCGCGGCGCGGGCTTCCGCAAGGCGGCCCAGATTGCACAGAACAAGGCACGCCGTGCAAAGATGCTCGCCGTGAACGCGTCCTCGCCGTCACCGGCATCGGCGCACGCGCTGGAGAAGCTCGCGTCACTGGACACGACCACCACCGCTGCCGCGGCGATGGCAACGATGGAGACGCAGCAGTATCAGGCACTGCTCAAGCAAATTCAGATTGATGCGTACAAGACGCGCGTCTGTCGACGGTGTGGTGCCGTCAACGGCACTGTGCGCCGTGTGCGACCGATGCGGCTGGTGCACGAAAAGTACGCGGTCGATCTCCGTCGGGGCGAGCTCGCCAATGAGGATGTCGCGGCCGAACTGGACCAGGAGCTGTCCATGGCGTCCAAGCTCAACAAGGACGTCCAGGCGCATGCGCACAATGTGCAAGAGGTGCTGAACCCCACGCGGGTGCGTCAGCTTTTTGAGGCGATTCCCGACTGGCAGCTGCCGCTGCTCGGCTTCGGCCTCGATGCTGGCCAGGCCCATCCGGTCAACCTGGTCCAGAGCACGCTCCTCGTGCCACCCGTCTGTGTGCGTCCACGCGGCATTTCGGGCACGCAGGCCCGTGATGACGACATCAGCGCACAGCTCAACGATATCCTCGCCACCTCCGACGCTTTGCGTGATGGCACGACGAACGACGTGACCAAGTACGTCGAGTGCCTGGACATGCTCCAGACGCGCACGGCGAAGTTGCTCGATGCCGCGCTGCCCGGTTTCCCGCCGATGATGCGCGCCAACGGCGTCGACGTGAAGTCGTACGCGCAGCGCATGAAGGGCAAGCACGGACGCTTCCGAGGCAACCTCAGCGGCAAGCGTGTCGACTTCTCCGGCCGATCCGTCATTTCTCCGGATCCCAACTTGGCGATTGATGAGCTCGCGGTGCCGCTGCACGTGGCGCGCATCTTGACCTACCCGCAGCGTGTCTTCGCGCACAACCTCCAGCTCATGCGACGTCTCGTGCGCAATGGTCCGAATGTGCACCCTGGTGCCATGACCGTCTTCCTCGCCAAGGAAGCCTCGCGCAAGTCGCTGCACAGCGCACGCGATCGCGAGTTGCTCGCTGCACGTTTGTCCGTCGGCGATATTGTCGAGCGCCACGTGATGAACGGTGACATGATCCTCTTCAACCGACAGCCGTCGCTGCATCGGATTTCGATGATGGCCCATCGTGCGCGCGTGCTGCCCTTCAAGACATTCCGCTTCAACGAGTGCTGCTGTGCGCCGTACAATGCCGACTTTGATGGCGATGAGATGAACGTACATCTCGTGCAGACCGAGGAAGCCCGCGCGGAGGCGCAGGAGCTGATGTGCACGGCGAAGAACATCATCACGGCGAAGAATGGAGAGCCCATCATTGCCTGCACGCAGGATTTCCTCACTGCCGCGTACGTGATGACCGCACGCGACGTCTTTTTTGACCGGGCAAACATGACGTGGATGGTTTCGCACTGGCTGGGCGACAAGGTCACCTACGAACTCCCGATCCCGGCGCTGCTCAAGCCTGTGGAGAAGTGGACCGGCAAGCAGCTCTTTGAACTCATCCTGCGGCCGTCGTCGAAGGACCCGGTGCGGCTCACGTTGGAGGCCAAGGCGAAGCTCTACGGCGGACATGACCGCGAGCTCGATCCTCGCGAAGGGTTCGTCACTTTTTTGGACTCCGTCTTCATTGCCGGTCGACTCGACAAGAAGTTGCTCGGTGGTGGATCCAAGGACGGCCTCTTTGCGCGCCTGCACGCCTTGGCGGGGTCGGACACGACGGCGACGGTCATGTCGCGCATCGCCCGTTTTACCTCGCGCTACTTGCAAAACTACGGCTTCTCTCTCGGTCTTGGTGACGTGGCCCCCACGGCGGCGCTGAACGCGCGCAAGGCCGACGTGCTCAAGCACAGCTTTGCCACCTGCGAGGCGTTGATCGAGGAGGCACGTCTTGGCCGCCTGGTGCCGGTGCCTGGTCTGTCCATCAAGCAGTCGCTGGAGGCGCGGCTGAACGCGGAGCTTTCTAAAGTCCGTGATCAGTGTGGTTCGGCCGCCGTGCAGACGCTCGACCCCAACGCGAACGCCCCGCTGATCATGGTGAACTCGGGCAGTAAAGGTAGCGAGCTGAACACGGCACAGATGATGGCCTGTGTGGGTCAGCAGACCGTCAGCGGCAAGCGCATTGTCAACTCCTTCCAGGACCGTTCGTTGCCGCACTTCTGGCGCTTCGCGGAAGACCCCGCCGCGCGTGGGTTTGTGGCCAGCTCCTTCTACTCGGGTCTGTCGCCGACGGAGTTCTTTTTTCACACCATGGCCGGTCGTGAAGGCCTCGTCGATACGGCCGTCAAGACCGCCGAGACGGGCTACATTTACCGACGTCTGAGCAAGGCCATGGAAAGCCTCAGTGTGCAGTACGACGGCACGGTGCGCAATGCACACGGTACGTTGGTGCAGCTCCGGTACGGCGAGGACGGCCTCGATCCGTGGACGATGGAAGGCATCAATGGGATGCCGCTGAACCTCGCACAGGAGTGGCTCTCCGCGCGAGCTGCCTACGCACGACAGACACAAGGTCAGCTCACGGCGCGAGAGACCATTGCCGCGACCGTGCAAGCCGTGCAAGCCGTGCACACCACCACCACCCCGACTAGCGTCACCAACAGCAAAGCCGCGGCGGCCAGTCAGGCCAAGCGTGTGCAGGCGCTCGAGGCCTCGCTGGCGGCGTGTCACATGTCCGACGAGGACTTCCGGCACTGGCGTGTGCAATCGCTGAGCGCCTCCGAAGTGGCGACCTTTGTGCGTGCGTGCCTCGCGCACTCACGCCTGACCGCGGACAAGGACGCCGCACAGCAAGAGGTGCACCTCGTCGAGCTCTGCGAGGCGCTCGAGGACCTCGAGGCGAAGGAGCATCTCGCCGCGCGCGTCTTTGAGCGCGACGGTGCCGCCAATGTCCTCTCCGGTGCCACGACCGTCGACACATGTCTCGCGACGATTGACGCCGAAGTGGCCGCACGTGGCACCTCCGCCGCTGGTCGTCGCCGCGCGCGTGAGCGTGAGGCGTTCCGCCGATTCCGTGATCGCGTCAGCCCCAAGTTTGTGTCGACCGTCGTCGAGTTTGTGCAGCAGAAGATCCGCGAGCAAGCGCAGCTGCGCGCGTTGTTGCATCTGGACTCCCGCCAGAGCACGCTGTCCGCTCATCCGGAGAAGGGTGAGACGGCCGTGTACCCCTCGCTGCAGCGCCTCTTGTTGGCACTGAGTGGCGCCGAGGCACGGCACGATGGGGTGGAGGATGAGGAGATGGCGGCATCGACGACAGCAGCAACAGCAACAGCAACAGCAACAGCAACGACGTCTGGCAAGTCGAAGAAAAAGACGACGACCAGCAAGCGTCAGAGCCCTCCTCGCTCCCGCGGTGCCGCAGGGGGCTCGGCGGAGAACGAAGAAGCCGCTCTGCTCGGTGGGGAAGACATGATGCGCAGTCGCGAAGCCCTTCAGAGCGAGTTGTTGCCCTTGACGGTCGCGATGCTGTTCCACTTTGTGCAGTGCTGTGCACTCAAGTACATGCGCAAGATCTGCGAGGCCGGCACGCCGTGCGGCTCCATCGCGGCCCAGTCCATTGGCGAGCCGTCGACACAAATGACTCTGCGTACGTTCCATTTTGCCGGTGTGGCGAGCATGAGCATCACGCAGGGTGTGCCACGCCTGGTTGAAATTATCAACGCGAACGTGAACATCGCGACACCGGTGATCACCGCGCCGATCGTGCTCGAGGACGGCGGCACAACCATCGCGGCCGGTGCTGTCAAGGACGGCGACGACGAGGCTCGGCGACGCGCGCAACTGTACACGGCCCGCACCGTGAAGGGTTTGGTCGAGCGCGTCCTATTGAAGGAAATCCTGACCGACATGGTTGAGGTCATGACCGCCGACGGCTACTACCTCCAGCTCTTCCTGAACATGCCCCTCATCAACAAGTTGATGCTTCCTTTGGATGCGATTGAGGTGCGCTCGCGCATTCTGCAGGCGGCGTTGAAGCCCATGTCGCCTCTACGCCACATTCGCGAAATCTCTCTCGATGTGGTGAGCCTCGACTCGCTCATTGTGCGTCCGTACGCACACGACGCGATTCCCATTCACTTTGATGCGCGCTTCTTGATGGCCGCGCTGCCCGATCTGAACGTCGGCGGCATCGCCGGTGTCAAGCGAGCGATGCTCAGCAAGGACGGTGGCGAGCTGATCGCGGAAGGCACTGACCTTCGTGCTGTGATGGCGCTTCCGCATGTGGACGGCACCCGGACGGTGTGCAATCACGTGGCGATTGTGGAGAGGACGCTCGGCATTGAAGCAGCGCGCCAGGTCATTGTCAACGAGATTGGCGGCATTTTGAAGGCCTACTCGCTGAGCATTGATATTCGCCACGTGTACCTCCTCGCCGACCTCATGACCAATCGTGGTGTCGTGCTCGGTATTACGCGCTACGGTATCCACAAGATGAACAGTAACGTGTTGACCATGGCCTCCTTTGAGCGCACCACGGACCATCTTTACAATGCCGCCGTCATGCAGCGCGCCGATACAAAACTCTCCGTTTCCGAGTGCATTATTATCGGAAAGCCCGTGCCGCTCGGCACCACAGCGTTCAATGTGCTGCTCGACAAGGGGCGACCCATGCCTCTGGAAGAAGACGAAGACGAAGACGAAGACGAGGCAGCGGCAATGGCAAAGGCAAAGAAGATCAAGAGGGAGCTGGAGGCCGATACCGCCGATGAGGATCACGCGCTGACCTCGTCCTCCTCGGAGGGCGACGAGCCCACGCTGGGCAAGACGCCATCTGACTCGGCGCAGGCGATGCGCGGTCGACTCGGCGATGACAGCCTGACAGAGTTTGCGACGCAGTACTTGGTTGACAGCGGCTCTCAGGGACGTGCGTTTCAGAGTGTCTTTGTACCGCCATGTGGCTTGCGTGTGGCGCGCGTGCGTGCGCAGGGCGGGCCTTCCGCGCGGACCCGCGGGACGATGCTACTCGGTGCCACAGACGCTTTCCGGCTTGATCTCTTCCATTGAAGAGGTCGTGTCAGCGCACCTTTTTTGTTGTTTGTTTCGTCTTTTTCTCTCTTTTGCTCAGATTCGCCGTGGTTGTTGTTCTTGTTGTTCGTGTTTCCTTTGTGCGTTTACCTTTCTGAAAAAAAGGTGGTATTTGTGTGTTTCTTTTTTTTTTAATCGCACACGATCGGATAATTGGCGTTTAAACACTCTTCCAAGCGCACACACACAAGCACATCAAGAAAAAAAAACGAAAGGTGGTTCATTGAAGCACAGGAGCGGCGCAGAAAAGAAAATGTTACACTTCCACTCCGAGGCGCTAGGCATGAAGCTCGGCGACAGCCAAACGAGAAGGAAGAGGCCACCGTGCTGTGTTCTTCCGTTTCACAACGTCAGCGCAGGCGGTGCTTCTGCGAGCAGGAACGTCCCACACACGTGTTTTGCTGATGTTGTCGTCTCTCTGTCCTATCAAAAAAATGGGCGGGCAGCCCAAAAGCTGAAGTCACCCATCTTGACATGCCGGTCAAGAACCACATCGCGCACATCACTCCCTCTCCTCTTCTCTTCTTCTCTTCTTCTGCCTTTCTGTTCTAGAATATAGTCTTGTTGACTTCACTTTATCTTATTGACGACACCGTTACTCGTTCTGTGTGCGTGTGTGTCTGTGTGTGTGTCTGTGTATTCGTTTATTTGTGCGCATGAGTCAAAACCCATACGCCGTCAGCGGACGCGGACCACTGATTGGCGGAAATCCCGCCGTCATTCGTACCCCCGCCGTGACTGCATCAACCACTGCAGTATCCGAGACCTCTGATGTCGTTCGTCCGACAACAATCGCCACAAGTGCGATGCCAAGTAGCAACACCTACAATAGCGCCATGACGGGTGGTGGTGGTGGTGGTGGTATGGGGGGCATTACCGAGAGTCGCGCGAGTGGCGCGACAAGCAAAAATCTTGTGCTTCAGCGACGTGTGAGAGAGCTGCTGGATGTGCCTGTCAGCCACGAACTCAAGGAGCTGGTCGACTACCTTGACGCCCTTACACCGCTGGCCTCGACTACCACCGCGCCGTCGTCATCGCCCTCCACAACAACAACAACAACAACAACAACTGGAGTGGATGCGTCGGCGAGTGGGGTCGTGCACAAGGGCACCGCCGGTGCTGTCGCGGCATCGCTTGGACCGGGCACCGTTGCACGTCGAGGTGGGGCGTCTGCCGCCGCCCCCTCCACAACCACCGCCACAGAGGCGATCACTGCCATCATACCATCATCAACAACATCAACAGGGCAGGTGGTTGTCGGGCCGCCTTCTCCGCAAGCACTCCGTGCCGTGCTCGATGCCCGTGCCACCTCCATTCACAAGGAGTACCTGCATCAGTTCGCCTCCCTCTACGACACCTTCAAGGCGGCCTCGGCCAGCGTGCAGCAGGTGCATCAGCACGCGACCAGCCTCGCCAAGGTGGTCAACGCGCAGGCTGTGCAGACGGAGAGCCTCGTGCTGCAGCTGACAACCTTGCAGACGGAGCTGCAGCTGGTCCAGCAGCGCAACGAGGCCGTGCGCGAGTTCAAGCAGAAGTTTCTGTTCGGCGCCGAGGAGCAGCGTACGCTCGAGAAGGATCCGATCACGCCGGCGTATCTCGACGTGCTGGACCGTGCGCGAGAGGTCCATCGAAAGAGTCGTGTGTTGCTCGCCGCACGGCGCGACCCCGGCAGCACGAGGACCGGCGACGACACCTCTTCGTCATCTCCTTCATCTCTTTCATCCTCATCATCGACCAACGCCGCAGCATCCGCAGTGATGGAGTCGACGTACACGGCGATTGTACACGCGACGATGCGTATCGCGCGCTACGTCAGCACGGCTCTGTCGACCTCTCCTGTCGCCTCTCACGGTGCGCACGGGGGCGAGGCCTCGTCAGCGCGTGAGATGATGCTCTCGCAAAGTGCGACGCACAGCGTCACGAGCGATGAGCCCGACATGCCTGTCTTTTTACTCCGCTGCCTGCGTCTGCTTCGTCAAGAAGATGTACCGCAGTGGGAACAGGTGATGGAGGAGGTGGCCCGTCTCCGGCGCGCGTCTGTCTTACGGCAGTATCACCATCTGCTCAGCAGTGGGAGCGATGCGCACACGTCAAGTGGCACGTACCGCAGTCAAACAAGTGGTGGGAGCAGTCGTGCCTCCACCACCATCGCTTCCTCCTCGTCCATGCACGGGGCGAGGCCTCTGGAAGCCGAGCTGGATGACCCGCTCTTCTTTTTTAGCTCCTTGCTCGCGTGGCTGCACCAGACAGCGGTAGTGGAGAAGAACTTTATGCACCGTGTGTGGGAGGCGAGCGAGCAGACCACCGCAACGAATGGCAGTGGACCAGCCGTCTCTTCCTCCGCATCGCCGTCGTCATCCGCGTCGGAGGTGAAGAAGGAGGCGGTGTCGTCGATTGACATGGCACCAACGCGGCTCACCGAATCCGCGTTACTCTCGAATGTGTTCAGTGGCGTGTGCAAACAGATGGCGTCGGTGCTGGAGGCGTCCCTGCTGCGCCTTTCGCGGGTGACGACCAGCTCCGCGTACTTGAGCTCAATCACGCGAAGCGCGCAGCACGTCCCGACCACGTCGACAAGCCGGACGGCCACCACCACCACCACCACCACAGAAGCAGCAACAAGCCATGCCAATCGTCCCGGTGGTGTGCAGGTGCAGAACGCAGAGACCGGAAAAGGACCGCGTGGGCTGACGGGCCGGTTGACAAAGCTGCTCTTCGCCGCCACCGGCAAGTCGATGCAGCCGCGCGGATTCACGGATCCGCAGCATGGTAGCGTGGATGTGAGCGGTGGTGGGAGTGGTAGTGAGTCGACGTGGGGCAGCTACAACGCGACAAATCAGACAGATCCACGCCTCGCCCCCTACACCGCTGTGCACACCCGCGAGCAGCAAGTGGCAACGGCATCCGGCCTTCTTGAGAGTGTGCTGCGCGTGGCTCAGACGACGTTTTCGTTGGTGCAGGTGTTCGAGTACTACAGCGCGGCTGCGTTTGCGCCGCTGCTCGGTGTGGACGCGGAGCTGACCGTGTACGTCGGCGCGACCGCCAAGCTGGCGATCGCGGAGGTGAACCAGCAACTTTTGAATGGACTGGTGACGCACTGGCTGGATAGTGTCTCGGCCATGGTCGTGCGACAGACCGTGCTCCGCCGCCTCGCCAGCGCCACCGCGGCCGAATCAGTGGAGAACGATGGCGGCCCCCACAACAGGAGCGGAGGCGCGACGGATGGTGCAGTCGCGCCCGATCTTTCTCCACAGACGCCACCGCGTGGCTCGGGCACGCATTTTGTGCTCGACTATCTCCTCACACACCCAGAGGTGAGCAACAACAGCAACACCTCCGGCAGTGGTGTTGGTCCTCAGGACGAGGCTGGCTTGTACAATGGCAACGCCGAGCAAGTAGCCCGCCGCGCCGCTTTTGAGCTCACCCGTGCCTTGCACACGTTGATTCTGCCGTGCGCGCCGGAAATTGGCCTCTGCGTGGAGCTCCTCACCGGCTCCGCCCAGGCGCGTGTGCAGCAGGAGTCGATGCTGGCCGCCGTGCAGGAGGCGACGGCGTCGGTCACGGCGAGCGATGGCTCGCAAATGGAGGCCGTATCGCAACTGGCGCTTTTTCTGGGCGAGGCCCTCGCGCACTTCTCGGCGTTTCTTCTTGTCGGGACGCACAGTCCTGTCGAGCCCGTCGCTGAATCAACAACGACAACAACAACCATGTGCAGTCTCCCACCGACATTCGCCGTGCTGCGCGATCGTGTCACGTACGCACCTCTGGTGAACGCGCTCGACGACGCGTGCAAGGCTGTCATGTGCCTCAACACCTACAAGCCCGTCATTTGCGCCATGGAGACCATCCAATCCACCGTTACCACCAATCCCAACACGGGGGCCCCCGGCACGAAGACGATCACAGACACCACAACAGCAACAACAACAGCAACAGTGACTGCTAGCTTTGTGTTGCCTCGGGTAGCATCGCTCAAGGCCGAGATGGAGACGGCCTGGCAGCACGCACGCGGTGTTCTGCTTGCCCTCCTCACCGAGTCCGCCGCGCAGACGTACTTCTCTGCATTTCTTGGCCTCGCGCGTCTGCGAAGTGCGTCGTCATCGTCGTCCGGTCCAGCCTCGTTGGGGTCTGCACGCTCGAACATGCACGGCTCTGCACGGGCCTTTTCCGCGTTTCCGCCCGAGCTGATCGAGCGCCTGGCGGAGAAGCGCGCGATGGCGGCCTCGGCCTCGACCTCGACCTCTACCACACCCGCCGCCGCCGCCGCCGGAGCAGCAGCAGCAGCAACGATCGCACCGAGCACGCCGGGAGACGTGCCGCCACCGCCGCGTCTCGTGCAGCGCGTCATCAAGGACGTGCTCGCCGACCTGTACGACTTCTACGGCCGCGTCGCCGCCTCCGGCACCATGCCGCCCGTGCCGCTTCTGGAGGCCGTCGCCGATGAACGTGACCGCGCGGCACTGGCTCACGATCTCCTGCGACGCGTGTGCGAGCAGTACGCGCTCGTGTACGAGGAGACCAAGGCACTGGTCGCCGCGCCTGTCGCAGAGCATGTCGAAATGACCACCGCTGCGGCTGTGGATGGCGCGGTAGACAGCGAGGGTCGGATTATTCTGCAGGCGGGGGAGTGGGCGGCGTTTGTGGATATGGAGCCGCGAAAGCTTCGGGTCCTCATTCGCTAACAAGAGAGGGAAAAAGGTGGTGTGCATCTTTCAAAAACGGCATCTTTGTTTTTTCTTTTTTTTTTCTTGATGTTGTTGCCGGCTGTCAGTGTGTGTTTTTTGTGGCGTCTTTTTGCGCTCCTTTCTGATCTCCATTTGCTTTACCGCGCATGAGAATAGTTGAAGTAGCACGCACTTCCTTCAATGGATGAAAAAAAAAATGAGTGGGTGCAGCGCTGCGCCAAGAAAAAAAAAAGTAAGTAGAGAGTGATGTGAGTCTCTCTGAGTGTCCGTCCATGATATTTTTCTCTCACATGCGAGGTGAGAGAGTGCGTAAACTTGATAAATGAGCAGGCATTGTATGCTTATTTTAGGCTTTCTCTTTTTGTTCGTGTCTGTGTGCACAACCACCGTATGGACCCATCCTCCCTCCCTCCACACCATTTCTTCCTGTTCATATTGCCATCTGATGAAAAGAAGGAAGAAAACAGCTTTTCCGCACGCGCGATATTCATCTGTTCTTTTCTTTTTTCTTTTTTTTCTTTTTAGTGTTCCCAATTCATTTCTCACAGCTGTGGAGATGACCATGTCGCTGAAGCACGTTGTGTCTTTCGCAGTTGTGGTGGCACTGTTCACCGTGATCCTCGGCATCGAGGCCGCCGTCGTTGCCGCTCCGTCGTCTTCCTCCCCCTCCACCACCACCACCACCACCGCCGTGCCCACAGTCGCGTTTCTCTGCGCCGACAGCGGCGACTACTCGGGAGCGCACGAGCTCGGCTTTCTGCAAAACGCAATCGAGTCGCGCGAGACCCTCGCCCTCTCCCCGTGCCAGAGCGCATACCGTGGCACCATTCGCCACGCGGATGGCACGTCGCAGACCCCGGTGCTGGTCGTCACCACCGGCATTGGTTACGTCAGCGCCGCGTTGTGCACGCGACGTGTGCTGAACTGGGAAAAAGCGACGCCTGATGTGGCGCTGACGAAGCTGGTGTGGATTGGCACGTCGGGCTTTTCGCCCATGCTCGGCGGATGGGACCCGACCAACACGAGCGTCTTTCATCACGAGGCGGCGGCCATCAAGGCACTCCAGGCCGCCCAGGAGGTCGACAGCGGAAGAGCCGAAGACCCGTCCATCACCTCCGCCGCCACCGCCGGTGCGACTGCAACGACGATGAGGGCCCCTGCGTCGTCGCTGACGTCGGCCGAGTACGCGGCTCATATCGCGGCCACCGCCTCCTCTCTGCCCGTGGCGCCGCTGCTGCTCCGGCGTGTGAATTTTGAGCTGTTTGACTCGGAGACGCAGCTTGACGCGGACGGTTGCTCACCACGTCTTATTGCTACGCCGCCACCCACCACCACAGCCACCACAACAACAGACAACGCGAAGAAGGCGAAGATGGCGAAGAAGCCAAAGAAACCGAAGAAGCCGAAGAAGTCGAAGAAGTCGAAGCAGTCAGAGGACGCATCGCCATCAGACCACGCGCAGCCGCTGTCGATTGGCAGCATCTGCGTCACCGCGGGTGCCTTTCTGCAGGAAAGTGCCTTTTGTACCGAAACGGTGGAGGAAAATCAGTGCAGTCGCCCGCATTGTTTTGGCTTTGCGCGCCAGACCATCAACCGCTATGTGATGGACGATTCGCTGGCGCGTGATATTGTCGCCGCCTCCGAGGGGAAGTCCTTTCCGGCTGTGCCGCCCACCGTGCGCGAGGGCATGCGTCAGTTCTGGTATGGCAATGACGCCGTCGTCCTCGACACGGTGCCGGCGGAGACGGACAATGACGACGAGGACGACGACGAGGACGAGGCCATGCGTGCGGCTGTCGGGGATGTGGCCGCCGCACTGACACCGAGTTTCGTCGCGTGCGCGGAGTCGACAATGAACGCTATTTTTGTCGGTGCGGAGCGCGATTACTTGTGCCGTGAGCACACCGCGACCGTGTTGAATGAGCACGAGGTGCAGTTTGCCGTCCGTCAGGGCCGCTCGCCGCGTGTGTACACGGCATCGGATGTGGTCTGTGTGCAGGCGATGGAGGCGTTTGGGTTTCTGCAGAGCATGTCCACGCACGCCCCTGCACGCCCGATCGCGATTATTCGCACGGCCTCCAACTACGACATGTACCCGCAGCAGAAGTTGTACCTGTCCGAAGCACACGTTGCGCGTCTGCGCAAGACCGATGCGGCACACATGGAGAACGCGGAGTCGTCTTCATCGACGTCGTCCTTCTCGCGCACGCCTTGGGTGCCGCTCGGTGCGGAGACCCGACAGGCACTGGCCGCGCGGCACCAATACATGTCTGCAGCGGCGACCAACTCGACGAACTCGACCAACGCCACGGAGGTGGTCGGGGCGTACGTGTGGAGCCAAAACCTTGGCTACGTCAGCGCCGCCGACTACGACGCATTTGTGATGGCCTCGTTCCACTATTCGGTCAAGACAGCCGCGTTCGTGCTGAGCAACTACTTCTTTGGCGGTCGTGACTTTACCACTGAACAGAAGTGAGGAGGGCGTAGTGGTGGGAAGAAAACAAAGAAGATCACACACACACACACACGCAGAGAGCGGTTAAGGCGAGAGAGGCGGAAGATCGGAGTAGCTGATTTTGTTGACGGTTACTCACATCTGGTCCCGTGTATCGCATGTTAAGAATGAAAAAAAAAACGACCAGGCAAATAGAAAAAAAAAAGAGAGCTTCATGGATGTTAAGCTTTAAAAAAAAATATGTTACTTTCGATTGCACCCTTCTCTAACACATTTGTTGTGTGTCACGACTGACAGTCGTATCCGTGTGCTCTCCCTCTCTCTCTATCAGGCCTCACTGGGTAGCATCTTTGCTCTACATGACTCATCATCTTCATTTTCTCATATTTCTTTTCGTCTCCTTTCTCATCTGCTGTCAGGTGCCCGTGCGTTTGGCAATAGCGTTCACACACAAAAAAAAACTACGGGGAAGCCTTTTTTTTTCTCAATTTCTTTTTCTCTCTTTTTGGTATTTCGCCCGATAAAAATTGTCCTTCATGTTGCCCGGTAACCGCGCGGCTGGAGGCGGTGGTATGACGTCCTTGCTCTACATTGCCTGCTACGCGCTGCTCCTGTGCGGCATGGGCTACTACTACTTCAACGACGCCGGCAATGTGCGTCTGCCGCGTCCTCGCGACCGCTACTACTTTGACTCGAACGAAACACAGCTCGTGATTGCCGAGGCGCACAAGGCGGCTGACCGCCAGCAGCGTCTCCTCACGGGTGCCAAGGCGATGCTCCTGGCATTGCAAAGCTCGACGTCCCAAAAGAACACCACGGCGTCCGCGGCCAGTACAGATACCACGGCCAAGACCGGTGAGGTGCTTCTCCGCGATAATGCGGACCTCTGGAAGCTCGCCATGTCGAGCTCGCTGAATATGACCGACCTGAGCTTCCCGATTGATGATGCCGGCACGCGTGCGCGTCTGAGCGATTACAGCGTGCGCGCACTCACCGCATATGATGTGGCGCTGCGCACAACCACCGAAGAAGAAGCGGACCTGGCCGAGTTGATCGACTACGTGCAACTCTTCAACCGTCTCTGGCGTGAGCTGGCCAGCGAGGCCTTTCACGCTGAGGGAGGTCTGTCGTACCTTTCGCAGGCACAGATGGACCTTGAGTGGCTTTCCGAGTGGGCAGAGGAGTCGATGAAGCCCTCCGATCGTCTCAACGAACAGCAGGCACGCGCAGCACGTCGTCAAGCGCGCGAAGCCCGTCGGAAAGCCTCGACCACCGCGGACGCCGAGACCGATGGCGATGGCGCCATGACGCTGAATTTGCGGCTGCTTCAGTGGCTGCGCACGCATCCGGCCACGCCGACGCAGGCCGCGGACATTCGTCGTTTTCTCATCACACAGTCGCGACTTTGGGCACGTCGTGAGCGTCTGAGCGCGCAGCAGCGGGCGGACTACGCGGCGCGAGGGGGCAGCCGCGAGGCCCCGAATGCCACAGACGATGGCACGGTCCCCTCCTCCTCGGCATCCTCTTCATCTGGCGCCGGTACACGCGAAGGCGGTGTCAACGACGTGGGCAATGAGTTGGATGAAAGCACGCGCCTCAACGCCCTGCTGTCGCTCAGCGACGCTGAATGGCGTGCGCGCGAGGCCGGCGTGAAGGTCGGCGTGCACGTGATGCTCGCCGCCGACAACGGCACCTACTCGGGCTTGCCCGAGCTGCACTTTATCCACGCGGCGATGCGCTTTACGACGCGCCTCGATCTCGGCGGGGACTGCCAGGGTGCGAGCTTTGGTTTCCTCGAACGCCCGCGTCGGGATCCGCTGACGCTGCGCGTGCTGGACCCGGCCAAGGACGCGCACGCGATCCAGTACGTGCCCGTGCTGGCGGTCACCACGGGCATCTACGTCAGTCGCGCGGCGGTCTGTACGGCGGCGGTGGCCGCGCTGCCCATGTTTGTGGTGAAGAGCATGACCTTCCTTGGTACAGCGGGTGTGTCCCCGGTCCTTGAGCTCGGTGGCTGGTCCCCCGAGGCGACCACCGCGCATCTCTACAGCACCGATCGCACGATGCCGTCGCGGCGCGCGAGTTTCCACGCCGGTCAGGCCCAGCCGACGACGTCGCACGCGAACACGGAGGCGGCGATGACGTCGGAATGGTCTGCCACTCCCACCACCACCACCACCATGGACCGCGCCGCGTGGACCCGTGCGGAGCTCGAAGCCGCCGTGAACCCGCAGTGTCAATCGGAGTGGCGTCTGCGTCTTCCTGGCGACGAGGCCGCGGCCGACACGTGGAGTGTCTCGCCGGTCTTCCGATATGCCCCAGCTGTTCGTCGCGCACGCGAGGCCACGGAGCGCCGGGTCAGCCTCGGCTCCGTCTGTGTCACTGCGGCGGCGCTCTTGCAGGAGTGTGGCCTGTGCACAGAGGAAAATCCGCGCGCCTCGCTGTGTTCGCATCCGCAGTGCGCGATGCACAACTCCACGACATTTTTTGGTCCGTGTGCGTTTGCCCAGCGTGCCGGGCGGCGCCTGGGCAGTGGCTACGCGGAGGATCTGAAGGGTGCCATGTTTTTCCAGGCATTTCCACCGATTCCGCCGGTTGTGCAGGCCGGCATGACGCAGTTCTGGTCCGCGCAGGAGGCCCTCGCCGAGTACGAGCCAGTGGACACAGAGGGCAGCGCGACGTCGTACAAGTACAACCGCGCCCCACCCGAGTCGCCGATTGTGCTGAACTGTGCCGAGGCCGACACGAGTCAAATCTTGGCGGGCATTCGCAGCGATGTGCTCTGTCGCGATTACGCGCGGGCGCTGCTCTTTCCGGTTCACGCCGCCCCTTCTGAAGAACTCGCGCAGGAGTTGCGTGAGATGGCGGCGAAGCTGCCCTTGACGTGCGTGCAAGCGATGGAAGGCCTGGGCTTTTTAACCGTCATGACTAGGCAGTACCCGGACGTACCGGTCGCGATTGTGCGCGGTGCCTCCAACTACGACGCATACCCGCTGCTCCGCGAAGAGTATACCGAAGAAGAAGAAAGCGACGAGGACGACGAGGACGCCGTCGCCCACGCACAAGAAGCGACGGAAACGCACAAAGAAGGAGAAGAGGAAGAGGCGAGTGGACGCGTGGGTCGATCGTCGGAGCCGTTTTTCCAGACACGCGAGCAAAAGCGTGTGTCCCTCGCAACACCAAAGCCAGCTCGTCAGTCGGCGTCCCGTCACCCCAAGAAGCTGGTGCGTTGGGTGCAGAACGAGCGCTTCATGTCCCCGCGCGATTACGATGACTACGTGCGGGCTTCGTACCGATACGCAGTGGAGACCACCAGTGCCGTGGTGCTCAACTTTTTCCTGAAGGAAAACACAATCCTCCCTGGCGAGGAGACTGGTTGAGAGAGAGAGTGAGTGTGTGTGTGTGTGTGTGTGTGTGTGTGTCATGTCGAGGCAGAAGAATTGGTGCGTGACGTTAAGCTTTATTAACAGACAGCAACGAAACAAAGGACTACAAAAAAAAATAGATTAAAGGTAGAAACTGACAGGTTTCGTTGTTTCACTTTTTTTTCTTTTCCGCACTGGGTCAGGTGCAGCACACCACGAGGCACGTGCGTGCGAAGCAAGAACGAAAAGAATGCTTGGTGAAGGGTATGAACGGACAGGCATCCTTGAAGGGCGCCGGTTTGGCCTATTGGCCTATTGACCTTCTCGTCAGTCTTCATCTACACACAGATACGACAAACACATCTCTTATTGCTCTCTCCTCCCCCCCCCCCCCTCCCCCCACCCTACAACAACAAAAAAAAAGGGAGAAGAAAACGAACGTGCTCTTCAAAGGACAAGAAGAATCATGGTGTTCTACAGTTGTATTCTTGTGATGAAGCCGCGTCCGCGCAAGCAAACCAGCCAGGCGCTGCGTGAAATCGCGGTCACCGTGTACAACCACGGCGGGTTGATTCGTAAATTTAGCAACGAGGGCGTCATGCGTCCGTACTCGCGCTTCCGTGATGCGGACAACACGGTCATTCCGTACGCGCGCTACATGATGCTTCAGGTGGACCTCGGCGAGGAGCAGATGACCAAAGTCGAGAAGGTGCTGCGCGATCACGCGGATGTGAATATCATGCTGAAGCTCAACAACCTTGAACGCCCGACTGGCGTGCAGCAGAACAGCCGTAATGCCGCCCCCAGCTTTCCTCTGGACACGTTCACGCGCCTCGAGGAGGAAATCAACTGGCCACCGCAGGTCTCCGGCGACGTGTACGAGCAGCTCGACATGAACTGGAAGGAGTTCTCACGCACGCGCTGGTCGAACTTCCTGCGAAACTAAGGGAAATCGAAAACAAAAACATTGTTGAGCCGTTGTTGTTGTTTTCCTTCCTGCCAGCTTGTCGCATTGGTGGTGGTAATGATGGTGGTTACATGTGATCACTGAGGTCTTGCCCTCGGTGGCCACAGTTGGTGCGAGTTTTTTTTTTGTTGTTGTTGTTGTTGTTTCTTGGCATGAGAGCAGTGTGGGTGGAAGGGATCGCCGACCAGCTAAGCATGCACACGCGCTCATGGAGCGTGCCACATACATTTCAATAACAACGCACACAACAACAAAAAAGAAGGCAAAAGAGCCAAGGCGAAAGAAGTGAGAGGTCACACCGTGATTGAATGAAGAACGCTCACACTTCGCCTGTACCACGCTCACTTGCAATGGACACAAGCCGCAGGAGACAAAAGAATGAGAAACTCCTGGCGAATGTGTTCGAAAGGTGCGCCACAATAACAAGAATAGCGAATCGCACAGGACAGGTCAAGCGTCAAACTCACAGACGTTGCCCCTCTACACGCACCTGAGGGTGTGTCAATAGGTTGGAAGGGAGAAGCTTCTCCTGTGTGTGTTAATTGCTCATCTCTCTCTCACACACACACACTATACTTGCCTTGCTCTTTTACTCCCTCTCTCTCTCTCTCTCTCTCCCTCTCGCTCTGACTACACATTCAAGAGCAGCGCACTCTGTCGGCCACTAAGCAATCAACATCATCAACTGTGCATTTAATTGAGTGATTCCGTGCATTCTCTTTTTTTTTTCTCTTTTTTCTCTTTTGCTTCCGCATTTTTCTTTTCTTTTCGTTCACTCTCTCTCTCTCTCTCTCTCTCTCTCTCCCTCTCTCTCTCTCTCCGACGCCTTCACACAGAAAACAGGCAAACGCAAATAGACTCCCCACCGGTTTTCAACATTGACTCGTGTTTGTGTGTTTTCCAACCGTCCGTTTGTTTTCTCATTTGCTTAATCTCCTTGTGTGCGTGTGTGTTCTTCTTGTGTGTTTTTTCCAAAGACCAAGCGTAAGTATCTTCTGTGTGGACTTGACCTCATATTGGGTATACATAATTCCTCGGCCTTTCTTGTTTTGTTTTCTTGATTATTCTATCCTTTCTTCTCCGAAGCGCGAACTTTCCAAACACACAAAACATATACCAAGAACACAGGACTCGTGGTCCACAGGGCATCAACAAAGCGAAAAAAAAAATGTATGAAGCTCTTCAGATCATCTTCGCGGTCGTCATGGTCTCCTCTTTGGTCGCGCTTGTTGTGAAGGGGTGGCACCATCCGCAGCGCACCGCCCTCGTCGCGCGCTTCTGGAGTGACGTGTACCTGTTCAAGTCGAACATCCTCCGCATTGGTCTCGCTGTCTTCTTCATTGTGTACGTGCAGGGCGTCATTGGCCGTACCCTGGCCTTCTTCTTGCACCACCGCATGGCTGAGTACGTGCAGGCCAACGCGACGGTGTCAATCACACCTCGGTTGTTCGATGTGGGTCATGAAATGACGCCTGACTTCTCCGAGAGCACGGCGATCCAGGTGATTAACGAGGCTTTGCAGTATATCATGTTCCTCGCGCTGGCTGGCGTGTTTGCCGTCCCGTACTGGCTTCAGCTTCTGCGCGGTCGCTCGGCAGGCGTGTACACGGTGAACATGGTCACGCGATTTTTGGTGACGCTCGCGTGCGGCCATGCCCTGCGCATGTGTGCCTACCTCGTCACGAGTCTGCCCGGGCCCGCCGCGCATTGCCTGGCCGCGACCGATCGCCAGCCGACGAAACTGTCCGACATCTTCAGCTCGCCACGCGTCGGTGGCAACTGTGGTGACTTGATCTTCTCTGGTCACATGCTCACCGCCGTCACCATTGTGTGCACGAGTCAGCTCTACGTTGAGAAGATCTTTGGGCGGCGCCAGAGCCTTGTGTTTGTGCTTCTGTTTCTACCGATTGTGGCGTGGCAGGTGGTGAACATCCTCATGCTGCGCGCGCACTACAGTGTGGACATTGTTGTGGCGGTCGAGGTCGGCGTGGGGCTCAATCTCGTGCTCAGCCGCCTACTTTGGCTGACAGACGCCGAGCGCACTACCGCCGAAGACCCACGCGACAAGGACGAGACGGCGCGTCCTGCTGTTGATGTCGAGGCCTCCTCTGAGGACAGCACCAGTGTGCGTCTGTACAAGGAGGACAGCGTTCCATGCACCACCACCGTGGTGGTGATCAAGACGGAGGGCGTGGATGATTCGGGTGCGGACCAGCTCACAACTGGCGATGAGACGTTTCCCAACGGTGTCACGCCGACGGCGAGTTCATCCGTGTGTCTTTCACCCACTTCTCCTTCGTTGTAGACGCTGACATGTGATGCTTCTTTTTTTATTATTATTATTCTTCTTTTCGATTGATATAGGTATATATATATCAGTGATTTGCTTTATGTTTGCCTTTTTTTTGTTTTTTTGTTGGCACAATAGTGTCAGTTTCTGGTTTTTGTTTTTGTTTTTTGTTTTTAACCAAACTTACGTAAATTCTCCCCTTCCCCTTCCCTTTGCTCTCATTGCCCCGTCTCTCAAAAGCAGAAGTCATTTTTTTTTTGTTCGTGGTGTATACCCCTGTGGTGGTTGTGATTGATGCCAACGATCTTATTTCCCTTTCTTTGCTTCTCAAATCGGTCAGCAATTTGAAGTTTTGCTTTTTTTTCTTTCTTTTTTGTTTACCTGCCGCCTCCACCTTGAAGGCTGGCTAGGTGCACAACAAAAAAAGGTTGAAAGGGAAAGAACCACACACACGAATAATCTACTACAAAAGAGAAAGAGAAGAGTAAGAAGTCAAATCGCGTCTTCTCTTTCCTCATTTGTTTCCACGTATTCTCATACTCAAAACTTGCTTTATTTTTACTCTTTTTTTTTCCATTCATGTATATTTCTCCTGAATGGACACGGGTCACCACTGTGAGCGTGCGGTGCTTTTTTTTTTTTGTTTTTTCTTGTTTAGTGCTTACCCTCGCAATTTCTTTTTTTTTTTTTTGCCGTTGTATCCTTTCATGCTTATGCATACACCTCTGCGCCGAACGTGCTTATAACGTGAGCAGAACAGCGTGTGAGGGTGATGACTCTCTCTCTCTCTCTCCCTCTCTCGCGTGCCTGACATCAACCGCAAGGCTGACGTGGCTATGTGAATGCACTTGTTTGATTTCTTAATAGTTTTGCCTCGCAAATTTCACCTAGGCCCCG
This sequence comes from Wallacemonas sp. Wsd, assembly GCA_030849645.1. Classification (NCBI taxonomy): domain Eukaryota; phylum Euglenozoa; class Kinetoplastea; order Trypanosomatida; family Trypanosomatidae; genus Wallacemonas; species Wallacemonas sp. Wsd. The sequence goes on along the minus strand of JASANQ010001308.1, from coordinate 94,961 downwards.
TGATTTTCATTTCATACTTTTTTCCTTTGCTTTTCTTTTCCTAGCTGTTTTACGAAGGTCCACCGCGCTCAGATTAATTGAGTGAAGACTACCAGCGCCACGTCCTGTTTTGCTTTTTTTTTTTCACGTCGGCTTTTTGTTTTGTTTTGTTTTGTTCTGTTTCCTTGATTAATGCTTCTAGTGTTATTGGCTGCCAACCGCTATTAGCACTTGTGCCTTTGGCACTGTGGTTTCTCACTCTCCTCTCTCCCCTCTTCTAAACTTTTTCTCTGTGTTCGTTTATACAGTATCATTGTCGAGCTCGCGCATTTGTCATTTCTTTTTTCCCCGCATTTGGTCGGGTTTTTTTTCTTTCCATCTCCCTTTCCCCTCTGGATTTGTGTGTTTTTTTTTAAATTTACGGGTACTCGCGTTGTTACATCAATGTCGCGTCGCGTTTAAAAGGAAAACAGCAGGTAGAACCAAATGGGGAAAAATGCAAAGCGCGAGCGGAGAGTTTTTAGACAAAAAAATATGGCGAAAGAATCAAGCTCCTGTGTGTCTCGCTGGCACGTGTTTACTACGCCTCCGCATACAAAGCTGGGAGGTGCGCAGACATGAGCCAACAAAAAAAAACTGCGCTTTTTTGTCGCTTGCTCAAAAAGAAAAATGGAAAAATAAGTGTTGCTGTTTGTTTGTTTGTTTTTGTATACGCAAAGGGTAAAAATGGGAGTACAACGTTCACTGAACTCTTGGTTTGGGTTTTTTTTAGGGTAAACAAAAAAATAAAAATGAACGTTAAAAAAATGCAACCAGCAATACATTCGTTGAGAAGAGGAATGGAATAGATGGGATCATTTACATTGAAGGGGGATCGCAGAGATGGAACGTTGGCCCTATTCACAACGTGCCGTGCACACTTCTTTCTCTCTATATCGCCCCATCTTTGTGCACATTGTGTATTGTGTACTTGTGTGTGTGATACCTTGGTCTGAGTAGATGCCATGCTGGTGGCTCTGTATGCCTGCTCTCCTTTCATCACCCTCACTTTCGACCTGCCCCCTCTCTTGCACGCTCCCATGGATCGATTCACCAGTCACACCACTGACTACTGTGCTTCTTTTTTATACACATACATACAGGTCTCTTTTGCTGCTGTTGCGAGCGTTATTCGGGCTCCGTCTTCTCTTCTTATTGGTCCATCTCCACCTTTGTGTTCTGAAAAAAAAAAGACACTCATGGCTCTCTCATCTCCCTCTGTGGAGCTCGCCAAGCTGCGCGCGGAAATGGAGGCGGAGGAGGCGTTAATGCTTGCGGCAGAGCAGGAGGTCGATGTCAAGGCCACTCAGCTCGGCTACTTGCATGCCGAGTACACAGAGAACATCGCGCGCATCACGCACTTCTATGCCCCCAAGCTCGAGCCCCAGCTCCGCCTCATCTACAAGCACCAAGTGCTCGGCGAGCTTGTCAAGTGGCAAATGACATGGGTCGAAAAGAAGGTGGTGCTGCAGGAAAAATTCTCGGAGACGGCCATCTTCGATGAGCGTCGCGACCTTCGCGCCGACGCGCTCAGCTGGATGAAGAAGGTTCGCCAAGATGTGCTGCGCGCGTACCAACAGATTGAGGCCTGCCCTGCGGCGGACCTGCAGGTGCTCAGCAACTACGCCTGCCCACCCGACTTGGCGATTGACACCATGGCCATGACGATGAAGCTGCGAGGTGATGTGGTGCGTCCTGAGGCCACGACCTGCTGGGCGGACGCGCAGGTGCTCGTCAGTCACAACTACTTCACCAACTTTTTTGTCAAGCGCAGCGAGGGCATCCTCCGCACGCGCGATATGCTGACGATGCCGCTCCTCGCCGAACTGGAAGCCTTCTGCTGCAACGCCGATCACTCCGTCGAACGGCTCTACGCCTGCAGCACGCCGATTGGCGCGCTCGGTCAGTGGCTGCACGCGATTCGCGACTACTACCGTGTGAAGCTCATTGTCGCACCCGTGCTGGAAGGCGTCTTTGATGAACGGGGCACGCCGATGGACACGCCCGCCACGGAGCCGCGTCCTACGTCGGAGGAGGCCTTGCAGAAGACGGCGGCGCTCCTCGCGGATCAGTTCCTCTTCACGCTCGGTGCGGGGTACGAGTTGCCCGTGGAGGCGAAGAGTGGCGACGAGGAGGAGGAGGAGGCGTCCACGCCGCTGGCGCATAGCAGCGCCATGGTGGAGGCTGTGGCGGGTCAGACCATTGACGATGACCCCGAAGTGCTCGCGGTGCTGTCGGCGTACGAGTCGACCAAGTCTCGCCTCGCGCGAATGGCTCGTCCGGCGAAGGTCAACCAGCAAATCTTGTACGACCTCCGTCACTGCTACCACCAGCACCAAGAGGCGATTCGTGATGCCGAGGAGGCCATGGCGTCCGTGAAGGCGGAGATGCAGGAAAAAATTGACGAGGTGATTGCCAACTACGACGGAACCATGGTGCCGATCGAGGAGCAGCTCGAGAGCCGCACGCGTGACTTTCTGGATCTTATCTCTGCTCCGTCGCGCGCCATGGCGATTGACAATGGCGAGGCGACGACACCGGTGATGGCCATCGAGGCCGCACCCATGGAGGTGGACGCGTAACACCGTCGGTCGCACTTTCTTTTTCTTTTTACCCCATCCTCCTCTCATTGTGCGTGTGTGTGTGTGCGCACGCGCATGTACACCTTGCCGGCCTCACATCTCCCTTACACCCTCACGGACGTCCCGGAGAGACAAGACTAGAAAAAAAAAAGCAACAGCTCACGTCATGTATGTATGTTATACCCACGACGCAGAGATGGGAGAGAGCCGTGGTATTCTGAGTTTTTTTTTTTGGTTATATAGGCACGCAGACTCCATCAACAAGAAAGACGCAAATAGCCCTCGTTCTTGTTGTTGTTTTTGAAGTTTTTTTTTTTAATGGAGTCTCTCGCATGTTGTCGTCTATTGTCCCTTTTCCCCAAATGTAAAAAAAAAAAAACAATAATGGCACTGCTGAAAAGAAGAAAAGTACTTGTTGTGATTTTTGTTTGTTCGGCTATTGGCGCGGGGGGGGGGGGGGGGGCTCCATGCTGCACAAAACGAAAAAAAAAACAGAGCAGTTCTCACGGAAAGGCATGCACACTTTTTATGTAAACTTAGGTTTCCTCTTCTTCCTCCCTTTCTAGGTGTGTTTGTTTGTGTGTGTGTCTTAACACACTTTTTTTCCTGTTTTTCGCTTCATCGTGGCGCATACGACACCGGAACAGACAACCAAAACAATAAAAAAGCATCAACGCTCGCGCCGTTTCACGGGCAATGCGAAGCTTGGCTCAACTAGCCCTGTCTTTTTTTTTTTTTCACACGGTGCTTCAAATATACAACTGATGTCCACAAGCGATTCAACAGCAAATAGACTGACTGGTGATCGTGCAAGGTCGTCATTTTGCCCAGCTGTTTTCAGTGAAATCTAGTACGCCTGGTGGTGTGTGCTTCACGTCATCAATGGGCTCCCTCTTTCGATCCATACCGCTTATCTTCTCCATGCCTTTACGGTTTTCTCTACACTGACTCAGTTGGACTGCAAATCTCAGAAATCTACAGTCTTGCCTTTTGAGACTTCCACACACACAGAAAAGAAAAGAAAAATTCGTCCATGTTGCACTCAATGCAGTCAGACAGAATTCCCTGCGCGACGTCATCATCGTCGTCATCGCTCACCATGGCCTATTTCACACCAGAATCCTTTTACGCGTATCTCCCTTCGCTGCTCATCAGCGTCGCGGCACGCACGAGTGCGCTGAGGCTGAGCCCCGTGAACACGTCCACGACAAGGTCTGGTGTTGGAGAGCGCACATCTGGTGCGCTCGAGATCCAGGCGGAGTTCTTTGGCCCTTCGACACACTTCCCAGTGCCACCAAGCACCGTCCCGATCGGCATGGCACGTGACGACGAAAACAACACGCTCACCGTAGCGCATACCGTGCTGCGTGTGCGCGGTGACGCCGACAACCTCAACGGGCGCTGGTGCAGTGCCCTTCAACGGCAGTTCAGCATCATCTCACTTTTGCTGAGCCCCGATCACACAGACACGGCGGACGACGAGGACATGGAAAAGCGCGATGTCGGCGGCGTCGACGGTCAGCCGATCAAAAATGCGCGCGCGACGAGGATGCCCACATCGGCGGTGCGACCGTGCTGGTCCCTTCGGTACTTCTCCGTTGACCTGGCCCCGCTGCTGCCTCGTCTCGCGTGGGACAGGGACGTGGACGGCGTCTTCGGATCCCTTCACTCAGTCGTTCAGCGCAGTGTGCTGACATTTGTGGAGGACACGTCTGAGGCGGATGCTGCCACAGCGGCGTGGGATGGTGAAGATGAACGGCGTCACCCGCACAGGCACGCGTCGGTGTCCGCGGTGTACGCGGTGCGTGTGGCGGCGATTCTGAACGCGGCGGTGCCGGCCCCGCACGCTCGTCTGGTGCGTGCGTTGTGTGAGACAGAGGGGGCGGCATCGTGCGCGACGGCGGCGTGTGTGGTGCTGCACACCTCAGAAACGGCCTTGTGGACCGCGCAGACTGCGCCGGGTCAACTGCCCTCACCGTCAGCGTCAGCGTCAGTGCCGACAGTGTCAATGCTGCCGTCACAGCCTACTTTTGAGCAGCTGAAGGACGTCACGTCGCGGCTGTTGATGCCTCACGTGCGTGTGGACGAGGCGCTGGCGGCCACGCTGGTTGGTGTCCACAAGGGGCGTCGTCGCGTTGGGCACGAGTACGATGATGTCTGTCGGCTGGCCTCGCTCGGCACGAGCTATCTGCTCGCGTGGGCACACGCGGAACCGCCAGCGACCGCGTCGCGGCGTGTGCCCAGGGTGGAGGACGAGGAGAAGGCGACGGCGACGGCGACATCCACGGCCGCAGAGCGCGCGTGTACGGCGGGCATCACCACCGCGTCGTCATCCTCTTCGCAGGGTCGTCGTCGTCGTCGTGGTCATGGAGGCCGTCATGTCGTCACTGCGACTGAGATGGAGCTTGCACAGACGTCAGACGCGGCGGTGTCCAGTCGCACGTCTGGCCAGTCGGACCCACACCCCGTCCCCATCCCCACCTCGCCACATCCCACCATTCAGAACGTGGTCTTCATTCTCGATGTGCCTATGGCCGCCTGGTCCACTCTTCTCGCGCTCGATCGCGCGTGCACAAAAGGCAGTGCCGCCTCATGTGCGGCACTCGACGCGGCCATGGCACAGCTCGCCGCCCTCATGGAGTGTGCCCTTGGGCGTCTGGCACACAGCAACACCGATGTCTGCTTCTTTCACCACCACGGCGCGCAGCCTGCCACCGCCACTACCACGACGACAACAATGATCAGCTCGACAGCGGCACGAGGCGCCTCGGCGACGTACACGCGCCAGTTGCTAACGCAAAGCATCGCAGAGAGTATCACGTCCATCTTGTTCAGCTCCACCAATGGCGTGTTCGTCGAAGAAGCCGAGCGGCTCTTGTTCTCCACCACGCACACGCCAAATGCCACGCGCGGGCAAGCATCCGTGCTAGACTCTGAGCATCGTGCCGCGGTCGATGCCGCCGACACACACGGAGAGGCCGCGCTGTCCTCGCAGAGGTCGGAAGAGGCGATGGATGGCGCTGGTGCGGCGGCTGCCACCGCACAGGCTCTGGAGAGCCCTGTGTGTGAGTCCTCCTTGACAGCAGCTGTGGCTCCCGTTAAGCACCGCTACACAGCGAAGCAAGTGCGCGAGGCTATCGAAGCCGCGCTTCGTTAAACAATACACAGAACACAATGCTTCTTTTTTTGTTTTGTTTTTCCTAATGATTCTGCTCTTTTTTATGTTTATTTTTATTTTTCTGCTCATGCAATGATTTGCACTTTTATTTCTGTTCTTCTGTCCACTACACGGAAAATACTCACAATATAAGAGAGAAACAAAAGTCACTGGGAAAGCGAGCATGAAGTTTCCTCCCTGCAGATTTACCGCCGTTTCTCCGCCAGATTGCGAAAGGTATAGGAACCCACAGAAGCTAATGCACACCTCGTACATAAGCATTCAAACACACCATGTCTCAATGTTATTCCTCATCTCCAAACTTTACTCAGAAAAAAAAAAGAAACACGTACAAAGGCACAAAAAAAAAAAGAGATTGCGATGTTCAAGTCTACCTCGTTTAGACGTGCCATGGATGCGCGTGTGAAGCAGCAGTATCTTGAATTCATGCTCGTGTTCGCCTCGGAGTTTCGCAACCTTCCCGTTCACTTTGGCTATCGGAAAGCGCCCGTCGCCGCAGAAGGAGCAGGCTCCTCGCTCACGTCGACCACCACAAGTGACGCGCTGGCGTCTCGTGCGTTTGTGACGCAGCGATTTTTCCTGCGCTTGGAGCCTCAGCATCCTGGCAACGCGTGGATTCGCTCGCACGGCGACCTGTTTGATCTCGTCGGCCCGACATGCGCCGAGACCAACACGGACAACGAGACCGAAACGGAAAAAAGTGACGCGCGTGCATCAACGACATCTTCTCCGTCAGTGGCCACGTCGCGTGCACTACGCGAAAAGGTGCACGTGTACACGTCGTACCACCGCGTGAAGGTGGCGAAGACGGACTCGGTCGGCACGCCGTCGACACGTTCTGTGGACGCCGTACCGACGTGCTACACGTACGTCTTTCCCGCCCACGAGCTCCTCTTTGACCACCACATGCGCAGCACCACAACGCACGCCATGAACGCGTCCTCCTCCACCTCCTCGTTGACCTCCTCGTTGGAAACGGAGAGTGTGCTCCCTCCCGAGGTGCGGTGGTGGCGGCAAGTGTGCGGGCGTGTGCTCGATCCGTTGCTCCCCCTGCACTGGGAAAACAACCAGCCTTGGCTGATCAGCCTGCACAGCCACACGCACGGCGGCGGCGACCACGCGCGTGCACAGACCGAGGTCGCAGCGCCACAGACAAGTGCCTTGTGTTCCCCTGAGGCGATGGCCAAGGCGGTGATGGACGCGAACAACACGCTGACATTTCGGGCGCGTGTGCAGCAGCGCTTTTTTCAAAACGCCTGCTTGACACCGGGCGGGGATGAGGTCAAGCGCGCCTTGGCGCGTGGGCGGCTGGAGATTCGCCAATTAAAGGAAATCGCGCACGTCCGCAAGTTCCGCGCGATGCGCAAGCGGTACGAGTGGTCGACAGTGCGCCTGCACGGTCAAGGCAGTGAGGGGACACCGGAGGAGCAGTGGTGGTTAGGACTGGAGAATCGCGATACCTACGGCTACAATGAACTCGACGCCGCTGCGTCCACGCGCGAAACCGGTGCCGCGACCGAGTCCCCATCGAAGTAAAAAAGGACAAGAGGGTGACGAGACGATCACCTGGCTTGTTTGTGTGTTGGTTCTTTTTTTTTTTTCAGGTTGTAGATTTGCGCGTGTGCGTTGTTGCTTTTCATCTCACTTACTACATTACTATTCTAATTCGGTAGTTCGGATATGACCACCACCACCACCTGTGTTCGAAAGAGACCCACAAAAAAAAAAAACATCTATGTGGCATTTTAAATCCAACGTGACTGAAGTTCCTTGCGTCGTTGACCTCTTCACCTCCACATGCTTGTTCATTGAACCCTCACTCTTCCTCTCCCTCTCTTTTCTTTTCATTTTTTGTTTTCTGTTTTTTCTTCTTACTATTTGCTCGCCGACAGATTCGCAACCCTTTAATTTTTCTTACCCGAAAAAAAAAACTTCACCGGTTCGCCAAGATGCCGCCGAAGATGGGACAGACGAAGAAGGCCAAGATGGAGGCCGCCCAGAAGTCCAGCAAGAAGGCTGCCAAGAAGTGGACCAAGTCCAATACCCGCGAGGCCCTCCAGAACGAGGTCATGTTCACCAAGGAGACGCTCGCCAAGCTGCGCACTGAGGTCCCCAAGTACAAGGTCATCACCCCCACGATCATCTCCGATCGCCTGAAGGTGTCCGTCGCCGTCGCCGCCGCCGGCCTCAAGCAGCTCTGCCGCGAGAAGCAGATCCGCCTGGTCGCCTGCAGCAGCAAGTACCGCCTGTACACGCGCATGCCTCAGCCCGAGGCTGCCCCGGCCGCCGCTGCCGAGTAAGATCAAAAAAGGTTGTTGTGCTTAGATCAGTCAAAATGATTTTCTTCTTTTCCTACTTTTAAGCAAACACAAAAACAAACAGCACAAAAGCAATACGCAGCTCGATCGCGTCGCTTTGACTAGTCGTGGTGTGCACACGCCGACTCAACGTGCGGCCCTTGCCCAAAACTCCCTTGCAAGAACTTTTGGGGAATTTTGACAATCTCATCTGTTCTTTGTCGATGTGTGTGGCTTTCTGCGACCACACTACCGTTTTTGGCTAGCCTCTTGACAAGGTGACCCCGTCAGAACAGGTGGGCATGCTTTCACAATGCACTTTGCTTTGCCCGCACGTTTATTTGGGTGTTCTCAGACACCACTTCTACATGTGCACCATTGCCCTCATTCCCAATCTCCTCTTCCTTTCTCTTTTTTCCGTGCATCTGCCGTTTCTCTTTTTGTTGCAGAAAAGAAGTCCTAACGCCGAAAAAAAATAGTCAAGAATACTTTTTTTTTCCCTTGGACTCCGTGAACTAGGTCACTCTGTGTGTGTGTGTTGTGTGTTTCCAGCGGGAAAGAAAAGCGCGAACACACCCATTTTCTTTTCATTGTTTGCCTTTTCTTTTTCACCCTTTCTTTTAGTTTGTTTTCTGCCTCTGTGGAAAAACAAGTGAAAGAAGTCCTTGGGAACTAACGAAACGAAAAAAAAGGGTGCGTCTAAGCGTCGAAGTCAGAAGTAAAAAAAAAGAAAAAGAAAAACAACCTTAAAAGGAGAAGAGTGGAAGAAGAAGGATTCGTTCAGTTTTCTTTCGCTCTTACATTGTCCTTTTTGTTTGTTTCTTGTAGCTTTTTTTTTTATTTCCACTTTGTCGGTCTTTTTCTTATTCGCACATCTTCTGCTACGGCACGTCACACACATACACATACATATCTATATATATAGCCCCATCGTTTGTGTGCGTGTGTGTATTGTCTTTTTCATTTCATCTGAACATATTTACTTGTATTCGTTCAGTTGTTGATTGCGTTCGTATAGTCCCATTCTTCTTCACTTCCTTTCGTTTTCTCTTTTTTTTTTTTTCGTTCATCCTTTTTTTTTTTCCGGTGACTTTCTCTAGTGTGCGTCTCTTTGCATTCGCCTTCTGCTGCTTACCCTCTCTCTCTCTCCTTGTCGCTCTCTTCCCCGGTCACGCTTATCTTGCCTCCCACGCCATCGCGTATGTCCTCCACACTCGCACGATCGCCTGTCGCGAGCACCAGACCCGAACTCGGCGAAGCTCGACCCTCCCCACCCCCAACGACAATGACGCAGTCACCACAAGGACCGTCCCCACGCACTGTCCCCCGAGCCTCGAGCCGCGATGAAGTCACGTCCTCCGCCGACGGAGTCGACCTCGTTGTCGCCGCCGATGCCAAAGATCACCTCAACACGGATGATCGCACGAACGTGGCCCCGGGAGCCTCCAAGGCGCTGTTTCCTCACGACGTGTCCGGGCCACTGATTGAGCCGAATGACAGGACGCCGCTGAAAACCAGTGTCTCGCCGGACTCCGCGCCGCGACGGAGCCCTGTCTTGTCGAGCCCCCGCACAGGCGGTCCGTCCCCTCAGCGACAGCCCTTCTCCCACAACAACAACACGATGAGCAGTCCGCCTAACAGTGGACGCGGCGCGCTTTTTTTGCCCACCGCGACCGCAACGGGTTCAGGATCGGCTCGGTCGGGTGGTGACGTTGTCTCTCTGGTGAAGCTGACACCACAGCCACCACCGCCCAGTCCACACAATCGCAGCCACAGCGGCAGCGTCGGGCACGTCAGTGGTGAGGTGAGTGCCTCTGTGATGGGCAGTCGTCGCCTCGTTGTTCATCAGCTCAATCAGAATAACACAAACGGATTGACGAGCCTCGCGGCCACCGCGTTGGAAGCGGCGCCGATGACTGTCACTACCACCACCACCACCACCACTGGAGCGCCGCGCAATCCTTCGATGGCTTCCCAGGGTGACGTGACCGTGGTCCCGCCTGCCTCTTCTTCTTCCTCGGGTCTCGCAGGGCCGATGCCACCACTTCTGTCTCAGCGACGGAGTAGTTTAGGAAACAGCATCGCCAGCAGCTCGGCCAGCAGCGCCACCAGCAGTGCACGGCCCTCGTTCCGACGTAACGTGCTCACCCTTCAGCGGTACGCGAGCGGCAACAACATGAGCGACGCACTTGGGGCGTCCGTGGCGAGCTCCATCAGCACCACGCTGACGAGTCTCTCGCCGTGTTTGCAGCCGATTGTCGACAACAACGGTGCTTCGCTGTCCTCCACGGCCGGGCGAGCCGGTGCTGGGCAGGTCTTCTCGATTGGCGCGGCCGGCAGCGATGGGGCAGCGAGTGTCATGACACTGAGTGGTGAGGGCAGTCCGATGCACCGTCAAACGTCGGGGAGTTCCTTCTCGGGCACGCGGCGCATTTTTCGACGAACCACGACCCCGCAACAGCAGCAGCAGCAGCAGCCCCCACGTCCTTCCTCCACCGCCGCGCACCTCGTCGACGGGCAGTCTGGACGATCAAAGAGCTCGCCGGTTCTCGGAGGGCCCTCGTCCTCGTCGTCGTCTGCCCATGTGCGCAGTCACAGTGGCAGCAGCAACCCAGAGATGCACTCCTTCCTGCGCCATCAGTACATGCTGCTGCAGCAGGATGCCACCACTCACCTCGAGAACACGACCGCGAGCGCCAGACGCACAAGCGAGCAGATGGCCAACGGCACACGCAGCCTGACCGATCACGCATCAACGTCGTCACCGCACTCGCGCAGTCCACAAGGGCAAGAGGCGCCAGGACGCGGTCGACTTGGCGGCAACGGCAGCGCCGGCGCGGGTGCGATCGACGCGAGCACGGATGCGCAGACCTTCAAGCACGTGCTTCGCCGCGACTGTCCACGCCACTCGGCCGCGGCACGTGTCGCGTTGGAGAAGAAACTCGAAGAAGAGCGCCTGCTGTCCCTGCAGCGTCAGCGCCATTACGAAAAGATCATCGTCAACGGCGGCCACGAGCAGGTCGATCCCTCGCTGAAGAAAAGCGCCTCGCTCGCGTCGGCACTGTCGCGACAGCAAAAAAAGAGGCAATCGCTGCATCAGCCGCGCGGCAGTTCACTGACGCGCAGCTCGAGCAGTCTGTTCAACTCCATGGTCATCACGTCGGTGCAGGGCAGCGAAGAGGACGACGACGACGAGAGTCCGGCCTTGGCGGCCACCACTGGTGGCATGCACCACACCGATCACCGCGCGCTCACCGAGTCGCCTGTGATCTATGGCAGCATGTATGGCCAGGGTCAGAATGGCAGCGACAATGACGACAATGACAATGAGTTCGCGCCCTTCACGAGCGGATCGGCAGTGGCACGTGATGCCGCAGGAACGGATGGCGACATCACGGCGGAAATGCGCAGCGACGCGGAGCACGCCGCGGCCTGGCAGCGCAGCAGCGCGAGCTCCATGTACGGTCACGGCGGCAGCGGCACCGGTCGCCCCACCACCACCACGACCACGACGGCGTCGCTCTCACCTGCTCATGCTCAAGCCCACACACAGTCCCAGACTGTCGCCCGTCCGCGCAGTGCGAGCAGCGGCGAGGTCCGTCCCGCGGCGTCGACGGGACGGCCGCGTCGCTTCTCGCTCGACACCATGTCGCTCGCGGTGCCTCTGAAGAGCGCCAGCACCGCCGCGTCGTTGCCGCGTGCTCAAAGTGTGGGTGGTGGTGTGGCGAGCGGTTTCCTTGTGCGCAAGGTAACCGAGTTCACCGTGCCGCTCGCCAAGGACTCGAGTAGCGACGAGGAGTCCGACCTGTACGGACCACCGTCGCGGACAGCGCGCACCTCATCGCGTCTGACGAACAACATGCGCGAGGGCGGCGAACTCAAGAGCTACACGGTGCATGCGCGCAAGAACGCGGGTGAAAGTGCGACACGTCGTGGAGGGGCTTGCCCGCCGGCACGCGGAGGAAGTGGTTACGGCTACGGCTACGGGCTGGACGACGACGACGACGAGGCCAACAACAACAACAACAACAACAACCTGAACAGTAGTAGTGATGAGGACAACTGCTTCTCCTTCTACTCGCCCCGTGCGCGCATCAAGCCCGTGCGCGGCGCTGGCAGTGCCGCAGACAAGAAGGGAGAAGAGGAGGATGACGACGACGACGATGATGAATTGACTGGCACTGGCCGGTCTGTGCTGAGTGCGGCCAACACCACCATCACCACGCTCCACGCCGGGACAGCCGCGACGAGCGTCACCGGAGGCGGTGGCGGTGGTGGTGGTGGGGTGAGTCCGCAGTCACGTCGCAGCACCATTCCCTTCAGTGATGACACACGCTCGCTCAGTGCAACGTTGAGTGGTCGTCTGTCTCGCCAGTCTGTGCAGCCGCCCGATAGCCCAGCTGGACTTGCGCACGGTGCCCATACCGTTGTCAAAGCCGGCGAGCGTGATCTGCCCAAGCGTCCGGCCTCCGCGGGCAGTGGCGTCGTTGACTGGGGCACCGAGGAGGACAAGGACAGCGATCCGCAGGCGTGCTGTCACTGCTGCCCGTGTCGCCGCCCAGAGAACTTCCACTTGTTGTTGCGACCACGCAGCACGAGCAACAGTCTCAGCGGTGAACTGGCGCCACGCCGGACCTCGGCCCGCTCGACCGACGCGACGATGACAACGACGACACAGCTCAATTCGGCACCGTCAACGCCCGCGCATCATCATCAACTCTTCACACCTATCGATGTCCGCGACACGGATGCCGGCGGTGCCGCTGCTGCCGATGCGGCTGTCGCGATGGGTGAAGTGTCCGTCGAAGCACTTGAACCACTCACAGGTCCGCCGTCGACGGATGTGTCCATGACGGTCGCCTCCTCTGGACTGGCTGCCTCGCCGTCCGGCACAAGCGATCGCCTGATGTCTCACCTCCGTGATGCACAACCTCGTGCAGCACTTGGGCACGGTGCCGGTCTGGGCGAGCGCATCGAGCACAGTGCGAACAGCTCCGCCATTGGCGGGGCCTCTCCTCCACCCTACACGGCCCACACGGCGGCGGCGACACCGTCGATGGAACAACGCACCCCAGCGCAGGCGAGCACCAAGTTGGGCTCGTCTCTCCCCACCCCACTTCGCGCCGAACACGTCATCGCCACCGTGGTGCCGAACTCGTCGGATGACGAGGACGATGAGGATGCGCCGGTGCTTTCGATCCAGAGCTTCCGTCGTAGCAGCTCACGCAACATCAAGCGTCTGGGCAGTGCGGATGCCTCACCGATTTAGTCCTGGTACTCGCATGGCACATGAAGCAGAAGAAAAAAAAATAAGGAAGGAAGAAAAATATCCTCAGTATGTACTTTTCTTTTCCTTTCTGTTGCTTTTTTTTTTTACCTTCCATCGTTAGGTGAGTTTTTGTTGTTGTTATTCTGTAGTGACTGATGTTTTGTTTGTTTGTTTTTTGCACCTCACTTTTTTTTTTCCGTGTATGTCTCTCGGGCGATTTTCTTTTCTTGTTTCTTTTCCTCTCTTTTTTTTTTTTTTCGCCAGACCACCGCAGCCGTGGTATTCATCGTCGACGAGAGAAGTACGTAGATTCAGAGATGCTTAGGAGAACGAACGCAAAAGAAAAGAAAGAAGCCAGAGCACGTGCAAGTGATGTTGACTCTGCTCTTGCCTGTGCGCATTTCCTCATTTGTTTCTCTCTCGTCATCTCTTTTTTCTTTTTTCTTTTTCATTCTTTCTCATGTGCAAAAAAAAAAAAGCGAAGATGCGCAATAAAACTAACATGCGTTCATAGGCGTAAGAGGAAAAGAGGAAAAGAGGCGACAACAACAACAACAAAAAAGGATGTCAATTATTTTTGTGTCTACGTGTGTGTGTCCGTCTCTTTTTTTAAAATTGAAAGCCAATCTTTCTCCTCTGTTTTTGTGCGCGCGAAGTGTGTTCTTTTTTTTTCGCGTATTTCCATTGTTTGTTTGTTTCTTTTTCTTTTTTTTTTCTCTCACCCACGACAACCGTGATCACCTCAAAGTGCGGATGGGCACAAATCTCCTTGTCGGAGCCCGCTCCTTGTTTTGTGTGTTTTTCTTGCTCTATCTTGTGTGTTTGCGTCACTATTTATTTCTGCATTCCTCTCGATTTCAGGTGATTGTCTTGTTGCTGTGTCTGTGTGTGTATATATATTGGCATGGGTAAACGACGTGTGGCGCTTCTCGCCTTGACGCTTTCCATGATGGTTTATATTTTTCTCCTCTTTGTTTTATATGTTTTTGTTTTGTGCAGTTGTTGTTTGTTTGCTCTCACGTCTCGCGGTATTTTAGACCCACACATTTTTGTTTTTGGTGTTGTTGTTGCTGCTCGTTTGCTTCGTCTCGTTTGGCATCGTGTGCGTGCATGTAGTGCGTGTGTGTACCATTTTTTTTTCGTACTACGATTCACTCTTTCTTTGCTGCCGTTCTGCTCCTCGCACGTGAATCCCTCTTTCAACGCCAATTTTTTTAGCGCTGGCAGGGGGGAAAAGCGAGTGAAGAAAAACACAAAAAAAGGGGGTGAACAAGACACACATTGGTGACAACGAGCTCCGTCGAAATCAGTGCAGATGACGAACAGTACACACAGAAAAGAAAAGAAAAAGGTGGAAATTCCTAGATTTATTCCATGTTCACACGACGCATTTTTTTTTCTGAAAGAAAGGTTCAAGCTCGAACAAGAGAAACAAAGCAAAAGAGAATAGGAATCTCACTCTGCCTACCCCATGGGTTTGTGGACAGTGTTATCATGGTCACGGCAGCTAGCGCACCCGGTGCAGATGCGAAACCATGAACTCAGTAGAATGGCTCGCATTGCTCAGATATGCCAAAAAAAAAGTCACGTTGCTTCCCTCTTTGCGATGTGCACCCAGACACATGTGCATGTGCCAAATAAGACGTCTGTGACAAGATGAAACAAACAAACGCGTCACATCTCTCCGCATCATTCTTTCTCCTTCTTGTTCCTGTCAAACAATATATATACATAACGACACACAACGCGTTGAGCTGTACCTTTTTTTTTTTGCAACTGGGCCTGTCTTGTGTGCTCAGCGCGCGTGGAATACATCTGCTCTTCTGTTGTTGTTCGCTACTCTCCTTTTTAGACAGCCTCTTTTTTGTTGTTGTTCTTGTTGTTTGTTCATTCACTATATCAGCACACACGCACACACACACGTTCCTGAGATGAAGTCACACTTCGCCTCTCGTCCAATGGCCCATAATGCCGGTATTCATCGTGGCACCGGCGGCGCGCTTCTCGACGATGTGCGTCCCTCCCTCGAGATGACCTTCCGCGGTCATCGTCAGTCCGTGCTTGGCGTGGACATGCAGCCCATCGACGCCCACACCATTTCTCGTGGTCTCGACCAGACACACACGTTGCCGCCCAAGACGGTCTCGTGCAGTGCCGATGGCTCGATTCTCTTGTGGGATGCCAAGCCCACCACACGCGCGCTCCGACTCGTCGGTCATCGCGGACCTGTGATGGGCTGTGCGTTTAGCCCCAAGGCACTTGTCGTGGCGAGCTGCGGACACGATGGGTATGTGCGCTTGTGGGTACCTGATCTGCGCCGATCGACGAGTTCATTTCCCGGTCAGCGTGTCCTGACGCAAGGGGTGTCGTCGTCGTCTGCCAGTCGTCACGCCAAAGCAGGGCTGTCCTCGTCCTCGCTGGCCGAGGCCGAGGCAGACGGGAGCGTGGCCTTCAAGGCGCACTCGAGCGGGGCCGCACGCGCGCTTGCGTTTGCCAAGGACGGCTCCGATGTGTTGTACACGGTCGGCGATGATAAAGGCGTCAAGGCGTGGGACCTCAACTACGTCGCTGCCGGGGCGAGCTCGCTGGTGGGCGAGTATGGTCACAGTAGTGGTAGTGGTAGCGGTGGGAGTAGCCGCTTTGTGGGCAGCTTCCTCGGTGGTCACACCAACTGGGTCCGTTGTGTTACCGTGCAGGAAAGTGCGCACGCGGCCTCGCACACACCGTACCTCGCCACGGGTGGCGATGACGCAACGGTCGTTCTCTGGGACACACGATCGCGTCAGGTCGCGCATCAGTTTGGCGAGCACGATGGCGGCATTCGCAGTCTGGCGTTTCACCCGGGTGGGTATCAGGTGGCGAGCGGCGATGTGAACAGCGTCATCAACGTGTATGATGTGCGGCGTGCCTCGTCCTCGTCCTCACCGTCCGCGTCGTCGTACGGGCTTGTGCAACACTATCGGAACGCACACGGTTCGACCGGCAGCGCTGTCAATGGTCTTGACTTTTGCCCCAAGGGTCACTGGCTGCTCTCCGCGGGCGATGACGCCGTCGTGAAGCTCTGGGACACCCTGGAGGGCTACCTCTACTGCGCCGTCGAAGCCCACAACGGCCCTGTGCGCGCGTGCCGCTTCTCCGGCGATGGTCAGTTCTTCACGACGGGCGGCGCGGATAAAATCGTCATGGTCTGGCGAGCTGGTCTGCCAGGACGGTGTGTCGCCAACACGACGACAACCACAACAGCCACCACAGCAGCCCGTCCACTTCCTTCGGCACAGGCGCGCACACCTGTGTGGTCCTCGGCGCTGGAAACGGGCTCCTCTCGTTTGGCGAAAACACGCTACGCGCACGATGAGCGGCGCGATGCGGCGATGGCAGAGGCGGAACAGGCAGCCATGCACGCCACTCCGCCACCACCTCCACCCCCTGCGCCAGTCATGACGCAGACGCAGTCTCCTCCACGTGACCGCAGCTTTGAGCGTGACGAGGCCCGCCACAGTCACCTAGGTGAAACGCACGCACCATGGACGGCGGCGGCTCCGCACGCTGAGCGGCTCACCTCCTCCTCCATCCAAGAACAAGAAGAACAAGAAGACGGCGCGGAGGAAGGATGCGCCAACGAGGTGACGTCCGCTGCGCAGAACTCCAGCAGCGGTCAGCCTCGCCGTGTCCGTTTTTCGGAAGACGCGCAGACATTACACGCTGACGCCCAGGATGCGTCGTCTGCGATGGCACCACCACACGAGCAACAAGAACTTCGCATTGAGAACCTTGAACGGGCTGTGGCGATGCTGGGCCAGCAAGTTCGCACCGCGCTGCTCACCCAGCAGCACGCGACGCAAACGCTTCGTGAGGAGTGGCAACAGAGTGAGGTGCGGCACCGTGATGACGTGCAGAAGTTGATGGCCATGATGGCGCAGCTCGTGCAACAGCAAACGATTCTTGTTGCCCAGCAACAGGAGCAGCGTGGTGCGCAACCATCTCTGTGAGGCTGAGTGTGTGTGTGGGTGTGGGTGCCTTGGGTTGTTAAAGTCTCTGTCGGTTTATCTGTTGGTTGGTTTGTTGATTTATTGTTAGACATGGGAGATGTGCGTGAACACGTGCAGCTTACTCTTCCTTCTCTTTTTTCCCCCTTTTGCAGTCGCTAGAATGTCTGCACATGATTGTTTCTTTCTTCCCTAGATGTGTTGTTGTTCTCTCCTTTGCGTCTGTGTGATGCGATCAATTGTTAGAATAAAGCTATTCAACAAAAAGACAGGTATTTTCCTTCTTTCCGATTTTTTTGCATTGTGGTGTGTGTGCACGAGATATGGATGTCATTCACAGAAACAAGTGGCGCGTGCGAACTCCTCTCTTCGAGTACACGGTGGCCTGCCTGGTGTGCTTGGTAGCACACCTGTGTTCGTAGATTGCCCAAGTGTTTGTCTCACTGTCTGGCTCTCCCTGTGGATGAAGGTCCCCAAGATTCGTTTGTCAGCACATGAGAAATCAAAACGGGTATGCCGTCGTTGTCGTCCGCATCGGTGTCTCTCCTTCCCATCAACACGTCTCTTTCCTTCCTCCATATGGCTCTCTCTCGCTCTCACAAGAATCTTTGAACCGAAAGCAAATTGACGTGGTTACTCGTGCGTCGCACGTGTGTATAGATCTGTGTGATTGCGTATCTTTATTTATTATCTTCTTCTTCTTTTTTTTCTACCGCTCTCGCTCACGCGTGCTTTCGTGTGAGACTGCTTTTCGTGACTACGCCTTTTTTGTGGGAGCACTCACGCAACAAGAAAGAAAAAAAGACGTGACGATGGACAAGAGCCACGTCAGGAAAGCGCTAGAGGACTCACCGGAGCCGACACCCGGTTACCTGTATAACGAGTTCGCTCAGTGGACATTCAAGGACGTCAGCACCCAAACCGACCTTGTCAACTATCTCTTTGATCGTCTGCAGCGCAGTCACACGAGTGCCTTTGTGCTTTACAAGGCGTTGCACATTGTCAAGCTCCTATGCGAGATGGCGCATCCTGACTTTCAACGTGAAGTGCAGCGGACACCGCGAGCGGAAGTAGTCCGTCAACTCACCACCTATCGTGGCATGCAAGATTCTAAATTTGGTGATGCGTGGAATGAAAAGGTCCGACAAGAAGCCCGGGAGACACTCGCCAACATCTTCACCGACTTCTCCTCTCAACAAAAGAGACAGCAACAACAACAACAGTCTGCAGGTGCGCGTTGGGGTGCGAATGGCTTCGGAAGCACCACAGACCCCGTCTTGGCCTCCTCGTCGTCGGCAGCAGCGCTCGGTGCCACCGGCTCAATCACCGGAGGACGGGATGCCGGTTTCTACACGGGGCTGGCCTCTGGTGTCTCCTCCTCGTCCCGCGCTGGCGCTGGTGGAATTGACAGCTACGCGGGAATTGAGAGTCACATTGGCGAAATGCCCAAGGAGAACAAGTGGGCCGAGCACGTGGCACGCGCGCAGAGTGATCCCGACTACGCGCGTCGTGGCACACGCAGTGGGGCGTCGGATGGGGCGTCAAAGTCCTTCCTTGGTCAGCTCTCGAGCACCGCCAAGGCCGGCTGGAGCACGCTCGTGCAGCACGAGTCGCTTCGCATGAACGCAAATGTGCCGGCGCCGCTGGGCGAGGGGCGACGCATTCAAACGGAAGATGCCATGCGTGGCTATGAAAGTCACGACAATGCGTTTGTGCCTGTCATCATTGGTGGTGGAGGTGGAGAGAGTGTGATGCGTGGGCACAACACGTCCGACGTGCCGTTCGCCGCTTCCGGTGCTCGCTGGAGCGCGTCCACCACAACAACAACAACAACAACGGCGACGATGACGACGACGATGCCCTCCGCTGCCGCGCTGGCGAACCGCACGAGTGGTTTCGCGTTCATGACTGGTGCGTCGTCCCAGACAGCCGAGCGCCCGCCAGCACCAACCTCGCTGTCCCCTTCCTCTCCCCCGACGACAACAACAGAGACGGCAGAGATGTCCGCGGCTGCCGCCGCACACGCGCTTGTGCACACACACATGTTGTTGCCAACGCACACCCCGCAGCGTGTCGAGTTGTCTGAGTTTGTCGCCCAGGCCGTGCAACTCGCCGCGACATTTACACAAACAAGGACGCACGCACAGGCCGGTGGGGCCGCGACACCCTCCTTGCTCGTCTCAGACGCGCTCGACGATGTGTTCGGCACGCCGCCCACGACCACCAAAACGGGCACCGGCGTCGTCGCCGCAACGGCAACGTTGTCGAATGGTGCTGTGATGTGGACTGCGCTGGCGGCGGAGATGTGCGCGCAGCTCGACACGACACGGCATGCCTGGCGCACACGCCTGAACGTGTTGGCCTGTTTAGAGGCTCTGCTGAAAGCCTCGCCCCTGTCCTTGCCGGCGTTCTTGGACACCACGGCCACGGCGTTTTCAGCTGATCGGACACATGACGCGGGCGAAGTGGCGCCGCTCTCCGAGATGCGCGTGGCCGCCGTGCTGACGGAAGGTCAACGTGTCTTTCGCCGGTACTTCACCGACGTGGACGAGGGCGGCGACGAAGACGACAGGAGCGAGGGACGGGCCGTGGCAGCGAGCCGTCTCCGCGAGAATGCGTCCGTGGTGCAAGCGACGCTAAAGGACAAGGCGGTCAAAGTGGTCGCTCTCCTTGGACTCTCCATGACGCCTCCCGCACGGCGCGCGCCGCAGCCGGTGCCCGTGTCGACGACGGCAACAAGGGCAGCAACGACAGCGGCGGCGAGGGTGCCGACGGCCCCTACGCGCACTCCGGCGGGTACCGCGATGCTGGATGATCTGTTCGGTCCCTCGGCATCGTCGACCTCGACGACCACGAACACGAACATCACAGCTGCTCAAGGAGATGGTTTGTTTGACGGTGTCCAGCTTACACGTCGGCGGCCGGTGAAGACAGCGACAACAACGGCGGAGGCCTCCCTCCAGGTTCCGCAGAGTTCATCTCCTCCGTCTTCCTCCTCCGCCATGTTCGATGTGTTTGGGGCACCGGTCACCACAACAGTGTCGTCTGGCCCCGCCGTGCGCCAGTCCAACAGCCCGTCTCCGCCCGCGCCGGTGTATTGTCCGGAGGCGCGGGACACAGCGGCTCCGTCCAGTGAGAATCCGATGGACGAGGACGACACGTCAACGTCGTATGGATTATCGCGTCCTCGTCGTTCTCAGCGGTCGCCGGCGCCACTACTGAGCGAGCCGTGGACAAGCCCAGCAGACGCGATGGCAGCTCATCTTCCCACAGAGGCGGGGACGACGCGCGGCGTGTCTTTGCACGAACTTTTCGCGGATGGGCCGACGACCACGCCGACGCCATCGTCATCTCTCGATGTCACGGTCGCACCGTCTGATCCGACCACGCTCTCCTCCCTGCGCGAGGCGCAGCACAGTTTGGAGGCCCTCTTGGCCAACTTACAGCAGCGCCAGGGACGTGGCGGGGCGGACGCCCCCACCGCGGAGGAACTCGCCGACGCCCAATCGCTGCTTCAGCAGCAGCGGCATACCCTCCGTCAGCGGCATGAACCCCCAGTGGCATCATCGTCGTCGTCGTCTCCTGTTCCTCCGGCCGTGCCTGTGGCACCCATGCCCGCCCCGACAAGTACAAGCACCGATATGACGTCCCTGTTGTTTGGGGAGCCAGCTCGGAGAACCGCGATTTGGGAGAGCCCGGAGATGAAGGCCAGCACGACTGCGGAAGCAACGACGATGGAGTCGGCAGGCAGTGCGGGTGCGCCGGTGAAGACGCACTCGCACTTCCAAATGGGGAATGCGTCCAAGCCGTCGGAGAAGCAAGTGGCGAACACGCAATTTGCGGCTGTGCAAGCAGAGATGGCCGACAAGTACACAACGTAGACTGTCGGTGTGTGTGTGTGTATGAGTGTTTCTCTCTTCTTCTTTTTTTTTTCACCTCTCCTTGGGTGTGTTCACTTGTGTTTGCTTCTGTCTATCGTTTTGCAACATGTCTGTGTGTGTGTGTGTGTGTTTGTATCTGTATGCTGGATGCCCAGCTTCTTTCACTGTCCTGCGATCAAGACAAAAAAAAAAAGGTGATGCGATCCGCAACGAGAAAGACGAGACGGTTCTCTCTCTCTCCGATGCGTGCATTGTGGTCTCGTGCTAGTCGGGTACTTTCGTCAGCAACGTTCAAAAAAATATTCGTACATTCGCCCCGCATCAGCACACACTTTTCCCTTCACCCTCCCTCCTCGAACTCTCTCACATCTGGCTTTTGTTTTATTTTTCTCACAGTAAAGAAAGAGAAAAAAAGAGAAGACTCTGTGAGTGTCTCTTGCTTTCCTATTGGGAGGTTCCATTCTCTACGTTTTGTTTTTTCTTTTCCCTTTCATTCACTTATTGTTTTTTTTTTTTTAGAAGCTCTTGAGCTACGAGGAAAAGAGAAAGAAAGCTGGTGAATCTTGGCTATACGAGAAATACCACCTTTGTTTCTTTGACTTTTTCCCTCCCTCTTCTGTGGAGCTTTCCCCTGACAACCACACACGCACACACATACTGATTTTTGGTTGTTTTTTCGTCCTACTTGTCTTAGCGTTCAGCTCTCTCTCTCTCCCTACATCGACTTTTCATTTATTTTTTTCGTCATTCATCAGTGAGTCCGTGTGAAGAACTTGGTCTATCCGCCATATTCTTCCCCTGGAACGAAGACCTCATTGAAGTTTGTACAGAGAAAAAAAGACGAGAGAAGCAAAAAAAAACTGCAAGAACGAGAAGACAGAACAACGACAGCTTGCGGAGCCTCATTGTGATTTTACCCCCGCCCTTTTCTGCAAGCAAGATCAGTACTGTCAAGGAGCATACGCCCACACACACACACACACACACATCGTTATTTTTCTACACAACAGTTTGTTTCCCCTCCTGTTGGTTTTCTTTCTTTCCTTTCCCGTTGTTTGGTTTAGATAGTTTGTTTTTCCCCCTCATCAAAGCGTTTTTGAATCCAGAAGAAAAAATACGCATAGGAGCAGCTCTCTCTCTCTCTCTGACTGAATACAACTCCGAACAGTGAACCCTCGTCCCCCATCCATTTTTCACTCCAGCGCAACAACACAAGACAAGACAAAAAGAAAGGGACAACAGCAAAACAATGCGCTCTCCGTCCACGAACACGAACGGCAGTCGCAGCAACATCCAAGTGTTGTCGTCCACCCTCGGCCGCCCTCAGCCAGCGACTGTGACAGTGCCGCAGGTGCCGGCCTACCCTGTCGAGGACGCCGACCCGCGCGCTGCCACCGACACACCGCACACCGATGACTTGATGAACGATGATCACTTCAGTCACGACGATGAGCGCGTGCTGCCGACGAACGGCCTGATTCAGCAGTCGTACCCACGCCCGATGCTGCCACCGCCGCTGCCGCCTATCCAGCCACGCACGGGGATTCCCGACGTGCCGGCGAGCACCGCCAGCGAGCACGACAACACACGCGAAGGCAGCATGGCGTCCGAGCTGCCGCCCTCGGGACCACCGACCGCGCGCGATCCGGTGCGTCCCGTGTACTACCCCCGTCGCCACAGCACCACGCCACCCCCGCCACCGGCCTCGTCGTCGTCGCCCGCCGCGAAGCCAGCGCTCCCGGCGTCCGTCCCGATCGTGCCGGCACCCCATCAGGGCCCCCACAGCACCGAGGAAGAGGAGGAGGAGGACGTGGAAGTCGAGGAGGAGGCGAATAGTGTCTTTTCGGAGCCGGAGCAGCGCGCGCCGCCCCCACCGCAGGCGCAGCGTCCGACGCTGCCCATGCCCCCCACGACCACCTCTGCCCCCGCTGGCATGGCGGCGGCCCCTTCGCCGCTCGGCCGACCACCGCTGAGCGCGTCGACACGCCCGTCGGTCAACGCATCCGTGAACACGCCACATCAGCGCCATTCTCTGCCGGCTGTGTCGACGCCTGGGGCGGCGGCCTCGCCCATCACCGGCGGCGCCGGGGCCACGCCAAACGGGGACAGCGCGATCAACAACAACCAGTCGACCACCACCTCGCAGCCTGCACAGCCGCCGTCCTCGGCGACCAAGACGCGCGGCAGGCCTTTGGTGCGTCGTGCCTCGTCGATCGCGAACTCGGTCTCTGATGTCTCCATCACCAGCTCCGGTCACGTTCGCGAGAGCGCTGCCAGTAAGGCCAAGAAGAAGAAGCAGGCGCAGGCGCAGCAGGACGGCGCAGGCGAGGCCGAGGAGCTCATTGCCATCCCGACCCGGCAGCCCCTGGAGAAGTTCTTTGTCCAGTACACGGAACGTCAGCTCAAGGCCAACGCGGACGCCGACAGCACCGACGGTGGCGCGAACGCCACCAATGTGGCCCGCGACGAGGACGAACTTCTTCTCGAGCAGTTCGCCGAGTACACCGACGACGACACCTTCTTCTCGTCCGGTTCGACGGTGATTGAGACGGATCCACAGCGCATGGTTGCCGATCCGAGCCGGGCCCGCGCGGTCAAGTCCGTGCACGACACGCTGGAGTTGCGCTCGCTGACCGGTGGTCGCGTGCCGCAGGACGACGAGTGGAACAGCGCGAGTCGCACCAAGTGGATTTACCAGATTCACTACCGTGACCTGGCGCTGCAGCACTCGTCCTTCTTTGTGTTCCCTGCTAAGTGGATGCCGCGTGTGGTGGTGTACAATGTGATGCACCACTGGCTGATGGAGATGTTCATTTTCCTGATCATCTTTGGGTACTCCATTTTCCAGGCCACCTGGGCGCGCTACACGGCCCCGAGGAACATGATGAAGAAGCCCGATCACATGATCTTCGCCGACGTTTTCTACACGGTGTTGCTCGGGTTCGAAGTGCTGGCGCGCCTCTTTGCCAGCGGCTTCATTCTGCACGAGCGCGCCTTTCTGCGGTCTCCCTGGCACTGGCTGGATGTGGCGTGCCTGGTGCTGCAGATCATGGCCTGCACGTGGTGGCAGTACCTGTGGAACTTCACGTCCTGGCGGCTGATCCGATGCATCAAGTGTCTGTCGTACATCCCCGTGCCGGTCCGCATGAAGTTGCTCGCCAAGTCTCTGCTCCGCTCGACAAACCGACTCATGAACGTGTGCTTCTTGATTCTCTACTTTGTCTTCTTCTTTGGGCTCATTGGCCTGCAGCTCTTTGGCGGTGAGATGCACAGCCGCTGTGTGAACAGCATCTCGGGCACTGTGACAGACCAGATCTGCCGACCCTCCTCGTCTGGGCATCAGTGGTTTTACTGGGGCCATCGCTGCGCGGCACCGTACACGTGCGTGGTCGACCAGTTCCCGAACAAGCACTTCGACTTCAGCAGCTTCGATGACATTGGCCACGCGATGCTGTCGGCGTTCCAGATCATGACCTTTCAGGGCTGGACGTCGCTGATGAACGAGACCAACGACGCGTTGACGGTGATGGCGTTCCTCTACTACGCCATCACGATTCTCATCTGCACCTGGATCATCCCGTCGCTCTTCCTCGGCGTGTTTGTCGAGAAGATTGAGAAGACGAGCCGTCTCTACGTGCTGCGCCAGCTGGGCTTCTTCGACGAGATGCTGAAGGAGCAGCGCCAGCGCCTCTCCGCCAACGTGCGCCTCTCCGACTTTGTTGAGCGCGATGAAGACGGCCACGTGCCGCGCTACCCGTCCGCGTACCACAAGGTCAGCAAGCACGATGACGGCGAAGGCAGCGGCAGCAGCGCCGCGCACATGGACGGCGAAGGCGGCATCAGCGACAGCTTCAGCTCCGACGCGGGCGAGCGCAAAAAGGCCGGGTCGTCGCAGTCGGCCCGACACGCCTCTGTGGGCGCGATGCAATGGACAGATGAGCAGCGCATTCAACTGCAGCTCTCTCTGACGCGTCAGTTCAGCGTCGCAGAGGACGCCGAGCGCAAGCGTGTGATGCAGAAGTCGAACGTCACGGAGCAGATTTTGTACGCTGGCGATGAGCAGCAGCA
This sequence comes from Wallacemonas sp. Wsd, assembly GCA_030849645.1. Classification (NCBI taxonomy): domain Eukaryota; phylum Euglenozoa; class Kinetoplastea; order Trypanosomatida; family Trypanosomatidae; genus Wallacemonas; species Wallacemonas sp. Wsd. The sequence goes on along the minus strand of JASANQ010001308.1, from coordinate 69,682 downwards.
GCAACAGCAGCGGAAGCGTCGTCAAGGTGGGAAGAAGAAGGCGCAGACCTCGGAGGAGGCACGTGCGCCGCCGCAGCAGCGACCCGCCGCAGCCGCCAAGCCGACGCAGTTCGCACTCGGTGGCCGTGTTGGCGAAGTGCAGCATCACCCGGCCAGCTACACGATTGGTGCCTCCAAGAGCAATGACATGCCGTTTGCGATGCGCCAGGAGCTGTTTCAGGCGGAGAATCTGCGCTTCTTGGATCCGTACAACAACAGCAACAACAACAATGGGGGCAATCTCAACAACAGCTACACGTTCGGTCCTGGGGCGAGCCAGAACTTGGCCCCGGCGAGCGCCGTCAACAACAGCCGCGTCAGCGCCTCTCGTGCCGGTCCTGGAGCGTCCATGACGAGTGTCATGGCGACGCGAGAAGTGGCCGGCGTCGTGCCGAGCACGGCGGCGATGACGTCGACGATGCCGCTGAGCCGCATGAACAGCACCATGACGAACGGCGGCGCCGGGGGCCCGGCGAACACAACCGCAGCAGGTGGTCAGATGTCGCGCACGGCCAGTCAGCGCGGCGGTAGTGCGATGCGGCCGGCCTCGGCGTCGGCGGTGGCGATGCCCCCTGCCGCGCTTCACAGCGATGAGCAGCTCGAGCTGGTCGTGCACGACCCGGAAGGCGGTGACTTTGACTACGCCGATGGCTGCGGCGAGAAGTTTGGCATTATCCGCAACATTTGCCACATGTTCACCGAGGGTTACCCGCGCATCATCACGCAGTACCTCTGGGAGCATCGCATCATGCAGTGGCGATATGGCCTCGGTCCGCTCACCTACACCAACAAGTACGAAGAGGCGGCGCTGCGTAAGCTGCGTGCCCGCCGTGCGCACGAGCGTGAAGAAGAACGCGAAGACATGCGCCGTCACGGCCAAGCGGTGCAGGAGGATGAGATGGATCTCGACGACCTCGAGCGCGCGCACTACGGCGCGACAACGCGCTGGATGCAGGAAGAAGGCCTCGTGGCCGGTGGCATGGCGCCGCTGCGTATGGCGCGCAACATTCGTGAGAACGCGCCCATCACCGTCTTCAACTACATCATGTACTTCCTCATCCTCGCCAACGCCGTGTTCAACGCCTCGCGCTTCGACACGATGCCGGACTACTGGGAGATGGGCACGTTTGTCGCCGGTGTGTGCTTCTCCGTGCTGTTTATGCTCGAGCTGCTGATCCGCATGGTCGCGCTCGGCCCCGGTCCGTTCTTCTTTGACTTCTTCAACGTGATTGAGATTGTGTTCATGGTGATCTCGCTCTTCCAGCTTGGCTTTAGCCGCGCCAACACCATCTCTCTCTTCAACTGGGTCCGCTTCCTCAAGCTGTTCCGCGTGGTGCCCATCCGCCCGCTCCGTCGCGTGACGCGCGTGTTGATCCACGGCTTCCCCGACATGCTCTACGCCCTGCTCTTCTTCAGCCTCTACATGTTCATGTGGGTGTTGATCGGCATGAGCTTCTTCGGCAGCCGCATGGGATGGATCGAGTACCCCGAGACCAGCGAGGAGTTCACGCGTGGCACGTTCGTTTCCTTCTCACACGCGGTCTACGCCGTCGCGCAGGCCTTCTCCGTCAACCGCGATCAGTGGCGATTGCTGTCGTGGCAGGGCATGCGCGTGCGCGGTGGTTACACGATCATGTACTTCATCGCGACTGTGCTTGTTGCCTTCATCTTCCGCTACTTCTTCATCGCGGTCATGACGTACAGCTGGCAGTCGCAGGAGGAAGAGGAGGACTACGACTTTATGTCGAGCAGCAGCGCCGGTGCACGCGCGGGTCGTCGTGGTGGGGGTCGCCTCCGCTGGTTCGACTTCACCGTCTGGCGCTCCTTCAAGCATCTGCACGGCGGCTTCGATCGACGCGACGTCGCCCCTGACGAGGTCTACTTCATCAACGAGGACATGCGTCGCCAGCTGCGCTTGGTGGAGTCCAAGGAGGCCAACTTCCGCCGACTCTACAGTCAGACGCAAAACGGCAACAACAACAACTTCCAGAACGATGGCGTTGTCGAGGCTGGAGAGGGTGGCGTCGACGCGCTGCCGCAGTACGTGAACGTCGGTGGTCAGCTGTACCGCCAGCCTACCGCTGATCCGACGACGGACAGCACGATCGCCGCCGTGGCTGCCGAGAAGGCGCAGCTTCGGTTTGCGCGTCAGCAGCGCACCGTGCCGGCGAACATGCCCACGACGAACAATCACCACAATGCCCACGCGATGGATCGTTTGAACGGCGACAGCGCCTACGCACGCGCCTCGCCAAGCCCCCAGTACGGTGGCGTCAATGACTCCGCCGTCTTCTCCGACCAGGGCCAGCGGTCGATGATCAATCCGCTCGTGGCCGATCGCCACAGCCTCTCGCCGGCGCGCAATGGTGGTGCCGTGGTGGTGCCCGGCCGCGAAGGCTCCGCCATGAGTCAGACCCTCAACAACAACAACAACAACAACATGACCACTGGGACGTACAGCGTGGCGCCAGCTCCGAGCATGTCTGCGCAGTTGCTTCGCCTCGGCCGTCAAAAGAGCGGCTCTCGTCGGGGTGGTGCGCAGCAGACGATGGACGTGGACGCGGACATCCAGGAGGATGGCGAGGCGGCGATGGTGCACGTGCTACTCGCGGGCCCGCGCCTGCGCTACAAGAGTGCCCTCGATGGCGGTCGTCGACTGTTCGAAGTGTGCTTGGACTGCAACACGCACAAGCAAATGCCGCTGCGCGCCATGGGCGGTGTGCGTCAACGCAGCGCGGATGAGCTGCACGCCGAGCACTGTCACATGTGTGCCGTGCGCAGCGCCCGCCAGCTGGTGCTGAACGCGCTCGTCGGCTACGCGCGCCTCCAGGCCGAGCACGACACCACGCCGACCAAGCGCGCGATGGAGACAGTGCTGGGTCAGGCATGGAGTTGCGGCATGTTGCTCTTTGAGACCGTCGAGCACCTCGCCGGCATGGACCTCCCTGAGCCGGCGCGCAACTGGGATCGCCTGATCGACGCGCTCGAGCTTCAGCAGTGGCTACTCGGCCTGCACGCCGGCGAGGAGCAGGTCGGACGCGCGACGCTGGCCTACGTGCTCGCGAATCAGCAGAAGCAGGAGACCAAGGCTCGCCAGACCAGCTACAAGGAGTCCTGGCAGGACTACACCTTCTTCTGCCTGTCGCCGTCGAACCCTGTGCGGAAGGGCTGCACGACTGTGGTGGACTCGTGGTGGTTCGAGATGATTACCCTCATTGTCATCTACGCCGCGTCCATCTGCCTGGCGGTCTACACGCCTGGCGACAACAACCGTGATATGGGCGGCAGCTACAACAGCGGCAAGTACAAGGCTTTGCACGTGCTGGATGATATCTTCACCATCATCTTCACGGTGGAGATGGTGTTCAAGTGGGTCGTGATGGGCCTCATCTTGCCCGTCAAGAAGGCCTACTTCTGGCACTTGTGGAACATTTTCGATTTCTTCATTGTCATCATCTCGCTCGTCTCCTGGGGCCACGCGAACACCTTCCTGCGGTACTTGAAGGTCATGCGCTGCTTCCGTATTCTGAAGCCCGTGCGTCACTGGCAGTGGAACCGCAGCCTGTCCTCGGTCGCGCTCGCGGTCTGGGACAGCATCCCGACGCTTGCGAATGTGTGCCTGATCATGCTCATGAACTACATTGTCTGGTCCATCATCTTCGTCTCCATGTTCATGAACAAGATGAACGTGTGCAGCGACGGCGTCACGAACAACCGCACGGCTTGCCTTCTCATGAGCTACAAGTGGGTGCCCGCCGACCGCAACTTCCGCAACTTTTACGAGAGCCTTCTCACGACCTTCGAGATCAGCACCGGTGCGGAGTGGATGGACGTCATGTACAACGCCGTGGACAGCTGGTCGACGATGCATTTCCCTATCCGCAACCGCCACCCGTACCTCGGTCTGGTCTTTGTCGCGTACTACTACCTGTCGCACTTTGTGCTCTTCTCGCTGTTCATCTCGGCGATGATCTACTGCTACTTGCTCGCGCGCAACGCGGCGCAGGGTGCCGTAGGCATCTCCTTTGAGCATCAGTTGTGGCTGCGCATGCAGGACATGATCATCCGCATCAAGCCCAAGGCCCAGCTGCGCCCGCTGAACAACGGCTTCTCGCGCCTCCTGCATCGCATGGTCACCGCCACCTGGTTCGAAGTCGTCATGGCGATCATCCTCGTGTGCAACATGATCACGATGGCACTCGAGTGGTACCACATGGACTCCAAGCAGGAGCTCGCGTTGAACATTCTGCAGTGGATCTTCGTCGCGCTCTTCACGATCGAGGTTATTCTGCGACTCATCGCACACGGCCCGCGCTTCTTCTCGCGCTGGGCCTACTGCTGGGACCTCTTTGTCTGCATCCTCTCGTACATTCAGATTGGGTGCAACACGACGGCTGCGCACCAGGTGCCCTTCAACATGAACGTGCTGCGTATGCTGCGCTTTGGTCGCGTGCTCACCCTCGTCGACCTCATGACGCCCTTCGACACGCATCTGCGCCTGTTCCACGACATCATCATCGCGTCCGTGCCGGGCTTCATCAGCGTGACGGTGCTGTACATGCTCGCCGTGTACATCTTTGCCATCCTCGGCCTGCACTTCCTCGGCTACATTGTCCCCTATGGCGGCTACATTGACGGCACGTACAACAACTTTCAGACATTTGTGAATGCCCTCATCATGGTCTTCCGTCTTTCGACGCTCGAGAACTGGGCGACAATGCTGCGCGGCAGCCTGAGCCGCCCCGACAGCAACTACTGCCACAAGGCCAACGCGCGCTGCGGCCCTACGAACTGGGCGCCGGTCTACTACGTCCCGATTGTGATTTGCTTCTTCTTGATGCTCAGCACGCTCTACATGGCGGTCGTGCTCGACCAGTACATCAGCGCCATTCGCCTGCGCCACAGCGTTGGTCGTCTGCACGATCTGCGCCGCTTCTGCACGCTCTGGGCCGCACGCGATCCGAACCACACGGAGGTCCTCAAGACCTCGCAGCTGGTCGACATTCTCGAGGAGCTGCGACCGCCGCTGGGCCTGTGCAACCGCCACAACCGTGCTGAGTTGCTCCGTTTGTTGAGCGACTACGACATTCCCGATCACAATGGCCGCGTCCACTACGACGAGGTGCTGATGCCCATGGCTCGTCGTGTCATGGCCATGGCCTTTCACCAGGCGGGTGAGGAGGAGGGCGACGTGGACGCGTCGACGCGCGCGTACGAGCTCGCGTGGCGTCTGTCGGAGCAGTCGCTCGGCTCCATGGCCATCCAGAGCACCTCGGAGGCGGACCTCGTGGCCGCGGACGACAAGGACGCCAAGGGGAAGAAGAAGAAGAACAAGAAGAAGGGCGCCACGTCGGCGAAGAACGCGGTGCAGGTCGGTCCTCGCCATACGGTGGCGGAGCACTACGCCGCCACGTACGTGCAGGCCGCCTACAAGCGCGATCGTGCACGCCGCAACTTGTACGCCATGAAGACCGCGCTGTGGCGAAAGGGTCGTCGTGCGTGTGATGAGCAGGCCGTGCCGTACGATGAGTTCGGCTTTGGTCGCGTCGGTCTCGCCTACACGGACCCCTCTGACGAAGGCCGGGCCCTCGGCTTCTACATCCCTGGCGCGGCGGGCGCCGACATGAATGCGACTGGCGCGTCCAACGCGGCCAATCAAACTGTGATTGATCGTCACGCACCGCTCTTTGCGCGCACGGCACGTCGTCAAGGACTCCTCAACGACGACAATGACGACAACAACAACAACAACAATGTGTACGTGCCGAGTGAAGAAGGGGCCGCCAGTGACGGTCCGCGTGGAGGCCCGGCGACGATCTTGCCACTCAAGTACGTCTCGGCGATTGGGCAGCCAGTGGAGCGTCGCTTTGGTCCTGATGTGCCGGACGCCATCAAGCGCTACGAACGTCGTAGCGACAAGTTCGATCGCAGGACGACCGAGGAGGACGGGGACAACTTGTACGATGAGGAAGACGAGGCGCACGCGCCGTCTGGGCAGAGCCCCAGTGTCTCTCGCACAGGCAACAATCTTGGTGGGGCCTCGGCCTTCCACACGGATCGCATGGACGCTAGTTACCAGCCCCCTCTGGGCACCAATCCTGAGGTGATGCGTGAGGAGGAGCTTCAGCGCCGACTGGACAAGTCCGTGGTGGCGGGTAGCACACCCTCGCGCGTGTTTCACGACTCGTAGATATCACATGTGAGCTCCTTCAGACACAGACAGACACATTCAGACACGAACAAAAGCCATTTTGTTTGATCCTGTGTGTGTGTGTGGGTGTGGATGAGGAGTGCATGTGCCTTTTTGCTGTGATGCTCTGGTATCCTTTTACCATTTTTTTGACTTTGTTTCCCTTGCACTTTGTTGTTGCGGTCGAAATGAACGAAAAAAATCATCGCTGTGATTTGTCCTCGCATAGTTTCTTTTTTTTTCTTTTTGTTGGCAACTCTCTCTTCGTTTCGTTTGCTTTGTTTCGGTTGCGAGTTCTCACTGTCAGATTTGCTTACTTTTTTTGTTTATTTTCTTCTTTTGCTCCTCTTTTGTTCCTCGATCGGCAAATGTGCGTCTCTGTGTGCCACTGTGGTCACTTTCATTCACGTGCCCGATTAGCTCTTCCGCTTGTTTTGTTTTGTTTTGTTTTGTTTTCATTCACCGGCAAAAAAAATATGTACGCTTTCGCACGTCTTCAGCGAAAGTCACAACATAGCCTCTCGTGGGTGTAAACAGACGGCAGAAGATGAGCAAAGAGGGGGGCAAATGGAGAAACAAGAAAAAACGGCAGTGACGCATACCAGCAAGGCAAGAGAACGAGAGAAGCAAATGGATTCGTTGTTTGTTTGTTTTGTTTTTTTGAATTGTTTCACACACACAGTCGCTTTTTTTTTCTTGTGGTGATTTCCACCTTTGTTTCTAGAGATTTTTCTTCGTTTTCGGCGCATTTATGTTTTTTCTTGTTGTTCGCTCTGTTGATAGTTTTTCCTGGTTTCCTCCTTCCTTTTACTGGTTATATTCTTTTTGTTGTTGGCTTTTCGTATGCCACCCACTCAGAACACCCAGAAAAAAAACTCTCAACGGACAAGAGAACTTAACGGGCTTTGTCGTAGTCGCCGTCTTATGCGCATCACCACATACACGTGTGTGGTGATGGTTGTCCGTGTAGACCTCCATCAACAGCACAGCTGGACTGTCGCGTGTCAGCGTATAGCTGCAACACAACAGACCTACAGCGTCCATTATCCTTTTCACTCATGCCGTCTTCTTGACCGGCAAAAAAAAAACGGAGAAGGCGGCCGATGATGTGGTTCGATTACGACTTGCACACGCGCAGAACACAGCGCGTGCGTTGCGCTGGGATGAACTTGTGTTCGTGCTTAGCTTCTTCATGGATTTCACAAGTGCATCCGCGTGCACGTTCAGCTGCTATTTTCTTTTCCCACACTGTTCACAATGCCGCCACTCAGATTCACTCACAATACCTCTCCCTTCTCTCTCTCTCCTCTCTCCCGTCATGCTTTCTTGGTTTCTTTTCGTTACCCCTAAAAAAAAAAACTCCACAAGCGTTTAAAGAAGAGTTTAAAGAAAGCAAAAAAATAGGAATTAAGCCTTTCTGGTGTGTTGGTGCGCTTGCTCATCTTCGTTGACACTATTCACAACGAGCGATTAAGTCAAAGTAAGAAGAACAAGAAGGCGTGTTGTTTTTTTTGTTTGTTTGTTTAAGTAATTTGCATCAAGAAGAAGGGCGAAAAGAGAAAGAAAGAACACGACAGAGATAACAAAATAATAATGGCGTCCATCACCGACATCCTCGTGGCCCTCGGTAATCCCGATCCGGCGATTCGTGTCCCCGCCGAACAGATGATCAACGACGCCAAGGCCGCTGACTTGTCCGGCTTCATCCTCAGCATTCTGCAAGAGTACCGTGATGACACAAAGCCTCCTGTCGTGCGCCACATGGCCGGTACGCTGCTCAAGAACGCCGTCGCCCCATCCTTTCGCGATGTCGCAGCACGTCGTGAGCTGGAGGAGCGCTGGCAGGCGCTCGCGGCCCCCGTCAGGGCACAGGTGAAGAGCGAGGTGCTGGCGACGCTCGGCAGCCCGAACAGGGAGGTGCGCACGGTCGCCGCAAACATTGTCGGGAGCCTCTCGCGCATTGAACTTCCGGCCGGCGAGTGGCCTGACCTCATTCAGATTCTCGTGGCCGGTGCGGGGGCGGCCTCGGAGCAGCACCAGGAGGCCGCGCTGACGACGCTCGGCTACGTGTGCGAGGAGGGCCACGATCACGAGGAAGTGGAGGAGGCGCTCAAGCCGCACACTGACGCCATTCTGAACGTTGTCGTGAAGGGCATGGGCAGTCAGAACGAGGAAATCAAGTACGCCGCGACGAGCGCGCTCTGCAATGCGATGGAGTACATCAGCCAGAACATGCACCAGCAGGGCCAGCGCGACTTTTTGGTGGATGCGCTGTGCACGACGGCCAAGACATGCCAGGTGGTCCGCACACGCGAGCGCGCGATGGAGAGCCTCGTCAAGGTCGCCGAGCTCTACTACTCGACGTTGCCCAACTACATTGAGCGCCTCTTCGAGATCACCAAGACGGCCATCTTCAGCGATGATGAGTCCGTCGGTCTGCAGGCCATTCAGTTTTGGATTAGCATCTGCGAGGAGGAGCGCGAGCTTCGCGAAAACGATGAGCTCGACCGCTGCCTGAACTACGCCAACCAGGGCATGGCCTTTCTGTTCGACCTCTGCGCGCAGCTGCTCGTGCGTCAGGAGGAGGATCAGACCGAGAATGATTGGAATCTCTCCGTCGCGGCGAGCAAGCTGCTGCAGAGCCTCGCCGAGTCCGTGGGCGGCCCCATTCAAGCCCCGGTGATGGACTTTGTCTTTGGCAAGATCAACAGCACCGACTGGCACCAGCGTGAGGCCGCCGTGATGGCATTCGGTTGCATTCTCGGCATTGAGGATGTTGCCGCCCAGGAGGCCATTCAGGACACGGTCGCGCAGGCCGTCCCTGGACTGATCAAGTACATTCGCGACGACAACCCACTTGTCGCGGACACGTCGGCGTGGGTCGTTGCGGTGGTGTGCGAGTACTTTGTCGATGTCTTCTTGCACGTGCCCGAGAATCTGCGCGCGCTGCTGAACACCGTGGGACCGATGATCACGAATGTGGCCGAGGTCACCATGGCCTCGCGCGCGTGCCACATTGTGCAAAACTTGGCTCTCGCGCATGAGAACGATCCCGACGACACGCCCACGAATGCGCTTTCCTCCTACTACGGCGACCTTGTGCAGGCCTTGTTGGTGGCCATTGACAACGCCAGCGCCTACGAGCTCAAGAACAGCGCGCAAGAGACGCTCAACACACTTGTCGATGCCGCGGCGCTGGACTGCATGGGCTTCCTCTCGCGACTCGTCGTGGAGGTTCAGAATCGTCTGGGTCAGGTGGTGAACAGCATGCAGCAGGCCGGCGGTGCCAATGTGTCTGTCGACATGGAGACCATGGCCGGTCTGCTGACCGGTGCACTCGGGGCCTTGGCGCGCAAGCTTGGCATGGGCTTCAGCGAGTACGTGCCGAACTCGATGGCGTTGCTGCTGCGCATTATTGAGGTCAACACCGAGTACGTGCAGGATGATGCTCTTGTCGCGATTGGCGCGATTGCGCACGCCGTGCACGAGGCGCTGGCGCCGTACTTGGCGCAGATTGTGCCCTATGTGGTGCGCTGCCTCAGTGCCTTTGACGAGCCTGATACCATCTACCCCGTCGTCGGTGCGATTGGCGATCTTTGCCTGGGCTGCGGCGCACAGCTGATGCCCTACACGCAGGACATCATGAACGTCCTGTACAACAACTTGTCGAGCAACGAGGTCGATCGCGAGCTCAAGTGCGCGTTCTTGAGTTGCATCAACGACGTGGTCCTCAACGTCCTCGGTGGTTCTGGCTTCGCACCGTTCATGGGCACGCTGATGCCGTACGTGAACACCATGTTCCAGGCTAGCGCCGCCCTCGACATCCACGGTGACCCGGAGGGCGAGGAGTATGTGATGACCATGTGGGAGTCGATTGGCGGGTTTTACTCGGGTGTGATCCAGTGCTTCAAGAGCGGGCAGGAGGCGCAGGCCCTGGGACCTTACCTCGGCGACATGCTCACCTTTGCCCTGCACGCTGGTCAGAACAGTGAAGCCTTTGTGGAGACTCAGCAGGCCGCACTGATGGTGATTGGCGACATGGCATCTGTTCTCCGTCAGGCTGAGCCCGGTCTCCGTGCACAAGCGAAGCAGGCGCTTTGCACGCAGTCGGTAGAGCACGTGCTCAAGCAGGCCGCGCAGAACGCGGAGAGTCGCGATGACAAGAAGCAAATCAACTGGATTCAGAAGCAGATTTCGAACCTCGCTCACTCGTAAGAAACCTGCAACAGAAGGAGAGAGAAACAAAAAAATGAAATGAAACGAAACGAAAGATGTGACAGAGTGCACGCACACCTACATACATGCAGGGAATACAAAGTGAGTGAAAAGCACAACAAAAAGGAAGAAGAAGAAGAAGAAGACTGTCTATCAGAACAGTAGTTGGACTGGGCACAATTGTGTGGCTGTGCAACTGGTGAGAAGTTTGTGTGCTTTGCGACGTTGGTTCACAACATTTTGTTGTTTTGTCCTCCTTTTTTTTCTTCTTCTCTCCCCATCGACGTGTAGTTTTTTTCTTTCTTTCTTTCTTTCTTTCTCTGTCATCCTGTTTTTGGTCTCTTGTAGCCGTTGCTTTCTTTTTTTCTTTCTGCGTCTTGTGCGTCTCTAGGCTGCGGGGCGTGATGTTGTGGTTGTTAATAGAGATTCTTTCTTTCGGCATTTCTAGTTGCGCAAGATGTGTGCACTCATTGTTACAAGCATTTTATTGTGCGGATGTGGTTGTTTTAAAACTGAGAGTGAAAAAAGATGTCGATAATTCATCCGGTGGCAACTCCTTTTCTTTTGGTTTCCTTTCTCTTTGTTGTTCGATGTGCGTCCCCCACTTTCGTTCTCTGCGCGTCTGTTTCATACCAATTTTACGAGTGGATCAAGATGGAAAGTCTCCCATATTTTTGACTTGAGTTTCCAGAACAAAAAAACTATACACAAAAAAATGGCATCTTACCTCCTCCTTTTTGTTGTTTTCGTCTTCCTTTGCAGCGGCATCACCTGTCTGTGCAGTTCGCGTGAGATGCGTGTCGGTTTCGACTGTGCTACTGGGACAACAAAGAGAACAAGTGCCAACTGCGCCTTGTGTGTCCCTCTCTTATCACCTTGTGCAGTGAGGTTCTCGGAGGTTTTTTTCTGGCCGGCCCTCCAAGACGAAGGAATCGACGTGTCGCGCTTCTGATGTACTGTCTTTCACTCCTCACCGCCACAGCACTATCCCTTCCTCTCTCTCTCTCTCACACTCTCTTGTTTTTTTTTTTCTACTGCCCTTCTGCCCAATGAATGTGTGTGTGTGTGTGTGTGTGTGTGTGTGTGTGTGTTTCTATGATGATTTGATTTTTTGGAAATACCAAAAAGTGTAAAAGAACAAAAGAAGAAGAACAAGCACACAGGCTTGTCACGTCGGGGGGGTACGAGAAATGGAGACAATTCCGCCCGAGTATGACGCGGCCACCGGTGAGCGTGTGTACCGCCAGGAGTGGCTTCAGTACTTTCACTACATTGGTCCAGAGATGGCGGCGGCGAACTACCCGGCGCAGTACGCTCTTTTACTTGCTCAGAGCCAGTCGAACAACGCACACGGCGGTGATGCCGCCACAGCTCCTTTGGAGGACGACCGGCCGCGCAATCGGAAGGAAGAAGCCCTGCGTCGGCAGCGAGACAAGGCCATTCAGGACAAGCTCTTGCTCGATGACGATGATAAGAAGGACGGTGACAGTGATAGCGAGTCATTCGGCAGCTTCTTCGGCAGCAGCAGCGCGGACGAGGATGACGATGACGACGAGGGCGAGGACAAGGACAAGGGCACGTTGGAAAAGTCGTCTGAGGCCGCGGACGCTCGCCGCGACCGTGACCCTCACAAGAGCCGCGTGCAGGCGTCAGACAACCGCAGTGCGCGTTATGCGGACCGCAGTCGCAGTGGTCGTCACACACGTGATGACGAAGACCGCCGTCGACGTGATCGTGATCGTGATCGTGACCGTGACCGTGATCGCGATCGTGGGCACAAGCGTCGTCGCAGTCGCAGTCGCAGCGACAGCAGGGACAGAGACGATGAGCGACGCGCGCACCGCGATCGCAGCGACCGCCACCGTCGTCGCACCGAGGACGAGAGGGACAAGGACTCGCCCTCTCGCGATCGTGACCGTGATCGTGACCGTGATCGACGCCGATCCTCTAGACACGGTGACCGCGACCGCGACCGCGATGACGACTACTACGACGACAGAGACCGTGATCGCCGTCGCCGTCACCGCGATGAGGACAAGGAGGAAGTCGGTGGTGGTGGTCGGTCCGAGAAGCACAAGTCGTCTGGCGCCACTGACGTGGATGAACGTCGTGCCGATGCCGCACGGCGCAAGCGTGAACTCGATGAAAGGCGTGAAGACACACGACGTCGGGATGCACGCATGCATTGATGCGTTGATGCGGATCGATGATGAGACAGCCAATGGAAGAGAGGGCAACATGAGAGCAAAAGTGAAGCAGTGTGCTTCTGATTTGCTTCTTTTCGTTTTGGTGGCCATGCTTTTTGTGGCTGATCTTCTGTGGTGTAATGATAATCCCCAGAAGAGGACATGCAGACAACAGAAGAACAAGAAACGAAAAAAAAAATTCACTGCCACGAGAGATTATCTGGGCCTGTCAAACAACATGCAATCTGTGCTGTTTTCGCTCACGCACTCTCTTTATTCGCCCCCGCGATGAGTGCGGCCTCCTTATGCGTGTTCACACACCAACACACACACACACGCACGTATGCATTGTCATGGAGGACTGCCGTCCTTCCAACTTTGGATGGCGCTGCGTCTCATTCGCACTTCAACGCAGAGTGTGATGGGTGTTTGCGGGAGCAGCAAGACGTCATATCCAAGTGAACCAAAGGAAAAAGGCAAAGAAGAATTCGTTGACTCATCCCTCGCATTACCTACCACCTCCTCCACACCCATAACTTCTTCTTCTTCTCTCTCTCTTTCTCTTTTGCTTTTCTCTGTGGTATGCCAGCGCAGAAAATTGTCTGGGCTTCGGTTAGTCACATTTACTTCTTCTCTGCAATATTTTCTTTTTAATTTCACGATATCGACTACTCCTTTGTTCACGCACTTTATTCCCTAGGCAGCTTTTTTTCCTCTCAGTCTTGGTTGTTCATTCCTTCTCGCGCGCTTGCATCAACACGTCCACTGAGTTGTTTTCTTTGGCGACACCAGCTCCCCCATCGACGTGCTGTCGCGAAAAAAAAAATACTAAACATAAAACGAACGAAAAAATTTCGAGAGCCGCATGTGGAAAGACGTGGATGCAGTGGGTGCCGCCTCCTCAGGTCCAGACACGTCGGCCAACGCCAGAAACACCGCGTCTGGGGATGACAACTTCTCCGTAGCCGAGCTCGCCCGCGAGGCGGTCGCGATGAGTGCGGAAGCCAACAACCACAACAACAACTCGGCAGCCGCAGACATGTACCTGCCGGATGCCGTACCACCGCTCACTGGTTGCGGTGGTGGTGGTGCTGGGAATGTGGCGGGGTCTTCTTCCTCCTTGTTGCCGGTCATGCGCGATGCACGCGATGTGTACATTTCCGACGAACTCATGTATCACCTCTATGATGGCGATGGCACCGGCCACGGCAAAATTCGACTCCGTCGTCGTCATCGTCATCAGGCTGCGAGCGCTGATTTGGTCGATGCCTTGTCGCGTGCACCCGCGCGTACGAACGGCGGTGGTGGTGGTGGCAATGATGATGATGATGATGATAATAATAATGCGGATGAAGATGACGACGAGGATGGAGATCACCACAGCCATGGTCGCAAGGGTGGTGATCCTCCCCCGCGCAACCCCGTCCTGCGCTATCTTTCGTGCCTCTGGCCCCCGGAGTCCGAAGAGGAAAAGGCGCGCCTCGATCAAAGTGCGTGGGGCCAGAAGAACTGGTTCATGCGCTTGCTGCTCAAGGAGCGCTGGACCGACGGCTCGCTGGTCGGCCTCAAGACGGATATCTTCTCCGGTGTGACACTGGCCGTCGCGCAGGTCGCGCCGTCGATTGCGTTCGCGCTCATGGCCGGCGGACCGCCCCTCGTTGGTCTTTTTTCGTCTTTCTGGCTCGGCATTATCCCGTGCGTTTTTGGCGGGCGGCCCGGACAAATTACGGCCATTGCCGGTGCGGTGGTGGTGTTGTACCCGGATTTGGTGAAGGAGCACGGTGTGGATGCCGCCTACGCCGTGTGTCTCATCGCCGGCTGCTTCATTCTTCTGCCCGGTATCTTCCGTGTCGCCGGCCTCGTGCGGCTGCTGCCGGCCTCGCTGATGGTGGGTTTTTGCAATGGTCTGGGCATCTCCATGGTCATTCACCAGATCCCCTCATTCAAGGACGAGCACGGCGACTACGTGACTGGCCTGCGTGCCTTCTACACTGCCATCATCTGCATCGTGTCCTTCGCGGTGATGATGTTGATGCCGTACTTCACCAGCATCATTCCGTCCGCCTTTGTCGCCATTGTTGTCGGCACGCTCATCCAGTACATTTTTCAGCTCAAGACAGTGACGATTGGGGACTTGTACGAGCTCCACGGAAAGTTCCCGGAGCCGCGGCTACCCCACATTGACTGGACAGACTCCTCGGTGGTCTCGCCGGTGATGGTGGCGGCTGTGCTGACGGCCATCATCTCCTGCGTCGAGTCCTTCATGAGCGACTACAAGATCCAACAACTGACGGAGACGCCGACTAACTTTGAGCGAGAGGCCATCACGCTCGGCATTGCGCACATCATCAACGGCTTCTTTCAAGGCATGGCGGGCTGCGTGGTCTTTGGTCCGTGCATCCTGAACATTGAATGCGGCAGCGGGACGCGACGCTTGTCGGGTTTCATCTGTGCTGTGTTCATGGTGATCATCCCAATCGCTCTCTTTGCTGTGATTCGCATTATCCCCATGGCCGCTCTCTCTGCCGTACTCTTTGGCGTGTCCTCCAAGACAGCGGACTGGCGCATGCTGGCGATGATTTTTCTCCAGCGCATTTCTTTTCAGGAGTCCGCGGTTGCGTTGATTGTCACCATCGTCACGGTCGTGCAGAACTTGGCCATTGGGGCCGCCAGTGGATTGGCGGCTGCGCTCGTGTTCTTTATGTGGAACATGTCACGCGGTAAAATCTACATTACACCGGTGCTCTCCACCGCCAGTGCGGGTCCTCAGCGCATGGGTCCAGTAGCAACCACCACCACAACAACAACAACAACAACAGCAGAAGCGGTTCAGCCTGTGGAGGATGAGAGAAGCGGCGGTGTCCAGGAAGAAATGGAGGAGATGGACGAAGAAAAAAGGAATCGTGTCAGTGGCAGGGCCGGAGCGGCATCGCCATCACCACCAACACCAACGCCACCACCACTGCTTCCGCAGCAGCAGCGTTTCATGGAAGTGAATGTGCTCAACGTTGAGGTTGACCCCGTTTTTCCCGACATCAAGGTGCTACGCATTCATCTGCGCGGCGTTCTCTTCTTTGGGTCCTGCATGGAGTTTGTGGACTCGATGATCCGACTGCTTCGCGACTGTCACGAGCACATTTTTTTGAAGGTCAGCGACATCATTCTGGACTTTCAGCACGGCCGCATGCCCGTCATGGACTTCTCTGCTGCCGAGGCCATTTTTGATTCGGCGAACACGTTTGCGCGTCGTGGTATTCGGACGCACGTGCAGAACATGGACCCGCTCAGCTACGCGCTCTTCGAGCGCTGCCGGCGCTACTTTCCGCTGGTGCTCGACGACAATGTGAACAACTGCAAGCACCAGTGCTTTTTCCGACGCGTGTTTCAAATTCAGTCGACGCACGAAACAAGCCACTCGGCCAGACAGCGGAATGGAGAGCTGTGTGCGTCAACGCGGGGCTCTTGTGCGGGAAGTGCTGCGGCTGGTGGTGGACAGCGCTGCCTCACAGCGATGGATGATGGCGCACTCATGTCGGACACGAGCTTCGTCACACGCTCTGACTTTCATGCCGGGTCGGGTAACACCGGAGGCCGACGTGGCCTCGTCGACGAGAGCAATCATCTTCAGGACGATGTCTTTCTGCGCGCAAATCGCAGCTTTACGCAAAGTTTTGCCGAGGTGGCCGTCACTCGGCGCGGTCCGCCGTATCATCACGCGGCGCAGCCACATCGTCGTGCACACCATCACGATGACGACGACACGGCGCATCACTTTGATCCCATCACCAAGCCGGCGCATTCGGAGGAGTGGGTGAAGGACGGCGACGTGGAGCTCGGCACGGTGGCGAACACCGCGACCGACGCGCTCACAGGCCATGGCGCAGACAGCGAGAGTGCGCACAGCAGCGCACACGATGAACGGCAGCAGAAGCAGCAGACGCAGCAGCAGCAGCAGACGGCCCAGCGCCACGTGACGACGACGCAGACCGCCGTCGTCGTCGCCCCTGCAGAAGTTTCTGTGTGCCTGGCCACGTCTTCACCTCCCCTCCCAACCCCCGCCACCGCCCAAGAAGAGAACGGGTCGTGCCCTCCTCTGCAGAAGGACAACAAGACGCGTAGCCCGGCGTCGGACAGCTTCAGCTCCGCCGAGCCCGGGGACGATGCCGATGCGTACGTGGTGCTGCGCCTCATGGCCACGGAGGAGCAGCTTCCATTGGAGGCGTCCATCAAGGTGGGTTTCCCCGTGTTTCGCCCCCATTTTGGCATCACCGTGCCTGTCTTTGCGACAGTAAGCACCTGGATGACGCAGCTCGCCGAGGAGGAGCTCGCCTCTGCGAATCGTGCGCAACGTCAGCGTCAGCAAGAAGAGGCGGAAGAGGAAGACGAGAGGGTCACGGCGCCAACAGCTGGCCGTGCACGACGTGCCACGCCCCACAACGGTGCGCGCGGTCTGCGCGATTTGTTCGATGACGTGGTCCATGAACTCGATCGTGGCGTGGTCGGTTCGCGCAAGCCGCTGGATCGTCAGTACGGCGACTTTTTCTTCACCAAGATTTGGTGGCGTCGGCTCTTCAATCTCGACGTGCCACCGCCGGCGAGCCTTGCTGACGAGGCCCAGCTCGCGGATCTGCAGCGGCAGAATGCGACGCGCTCGACGACAGAACAGGCCAACCCAACCACCACCACCACCACCGCTGCTGCTGCTACTCCTGCTGTGGTGCGCGTCAAGGAGCCAGAGACGGAGACGGAGGGGTCACCCGCATCCGTTCCCTCTGCGGCGTTTCGCCTTCGTGCACGCACGGCACCGACGCAGTTTGTTCAAGTGCCGCGCTTTCCTGGGCAGGGCTACGCCGCGAAGGAAATTCTGACTCGCGGCGAGGTCGCTCGGATGAAGCAGATTGTGTGCCAGCGCCTGTTTCAGCAGGACGGACCTCGTGAGCTGGCCTGCTTTCCAGCGCGCATGAAGAAGTTCGAGGTTGACTTGATGGATGGGTTCATCTAAGAAAACAAAACAAAACCACTATTTCCGAGACATTTCATGGCCATCGTGTTCTTCACAGTGATGATGACGGTGCACCGTTGTCCCGTCCTCGGTATCTCCCCCACATTCACTGGGACTTGCCCTTTCTCTCTTTCTTTCACCTCCACGCTCTTGCCTGCCATCTTCTCCTCCTTTGCTCCGTCTTTTATTTATGTTGTTTACACTTTTTTTTTTTTTGCAGTCTGAATTGTTTTTCTCAGCATTTATCTGTATCATTAGATCGACCTAGATATCCACACCTATCACACACACACACACATTACCTTCACTTGATCCGTTACGCACTGTTCACCTCTAGATTTCTTTACTTTCTGTATTTTTGCTGTCTCTTCTTTTTTGTTTGTTTGTTTGTTTCTTTATTTTCCTGGTGTTGCGCGCAGTGAGCCATGAAGCGCAACAAGCCCATTGCGAGACGCTTTCCCTTCGAGGAACAGCGATCCCGCCAAGTCGATGACGGTGATGACGAGCTGGACACGTTCTACACCAGCGTGGACGGTGCACACCGTCAGAGTCGCCACCACCACGACCACAGCAATAGGCACCGTGCGACTTCGGACTCCGATTATGACAACGAGGTCGTCGCCTCGCGCGGTTTTTACACACCTCAAGACAGAATGACGACACGCGCGTTGCACAGAAGGGTGCCGACCTCGCACGTCTCCGTTGGCGAGGCGCTCGCCGACTGCTCAGTGCTGTCGACGCCCACTCCCGTCGTGCGACGCGCGACACAAGCCCCTGCCCCTGCGCACACGCGCGGTCCACGCGGTCCATCCGACCACGTACAGCTCCAACATCGTCGACCACAACGTGCCGCTCGACGCGGACCTCGCCGTCCTTCGCCGAGCGGCATTGTGTCCTCGTTTTACGACGAGCCATCCATCTTGGCCGACCCGCACGTCACCATGGCATCAGTGTTGCAACCCTCGCCAACTAGACACATACCATCGCACTTGTCGTCGTCGCCGCCGTTGTCCTGGGGCCCGTCGAGGACTATTGGCTCACCTGCCTCGCGGTGTGTGGGTGCGCCGCAGTGTTGGGTCGGTCTTCACCACTATCCGCATCGACGACGCCTGGCAGCCGGTGAGGTGCACGACACGAGCGATGTCGGCACCGACCTCGACCTCGACGACGACGATGACGATGGCGACGAGGAGGCATGTGACGAGGGGGAAGAGGAAGAGTGGGCGTGGGAAAAGCAAGAGCTGTGGCGCCGTCAGCGCGCACGCGAGGAGGCCGAGGACGCGGCATGTGTCGCACGTCGTGTGCACGGACTGGATCGGAATTTCAAAGACGTGGACACGTCTAGGCACGGCTCTCGATCGCACCGTGCCGGGGCACAAAAGTCGCGACCGCCGACATCGCTGAAGGTCCATCAGCAACCAGCCGCTGTGCACATTCCACCACGCACAGCCACCGAGGCAATGCTTTCCGATGGGGCTATTCCTCGCGCCAGTGTACATGCCGCCATGTCGGCCCAGTCCTCTTCCTCGTCGTCGTCGTCGTCTGCATCGATGGCCGGTGTCGTCGTCACTCCATCTCGGCAAGTGGCGCAAACGCAGACGGAGCCCGCGCCGTCAGTGACTGTCGATGTGCCATCACATGAGCCAATGCACGATGAACGACGTGAACGAACCGACGCCGCAGTCGCGGCAGTGGTGGAGGACGCTGTCGGACAGGCACTCAGCCCTGTCGACCCCCGCGTGGACACCTCAGCACTCGTGTGCGAGACGATCGAGGCGCAGGAGGCGATGCTCGCGTACCTACGCGGCAAAATCCGACGCATCGGCAAGGCGCACAAGACGCTGCGACGCGAACAAGAGGTGCAACAAGAGGCGCAACAGCGAGTGCAGCCAAGTCTTGTGGCGGAAGAGGCCCCGGCCGAAGAAGACGTGCCATCGCGTCTTGAGCAGAATGTCGTGTTGCCCAGTGCAGAGGCTTCTTCGCCATCACATGCCTCCGTGCCAGACGTGCACGCACCACCTCCACACGCGCTGGAGGCCTCTCGCGTGCTTCGCGGTCCAGCCGCCGTCGATGGGACCGCGCTCAGCGATTTGATCGCCTTGTACCACCTACTCACGTCCACCACGCACACAGTCGTGCCTGCCGTCAATACCCCAGTCGAGGCAACCACACCAAGCACCACGACACCCCGGCCAGTGCCAGCCACGTCCTCGTCGGCCTCGTTTTTGGTGGAGACGCACGCGCAGCCGAACAACGCGGAGAGGACTGCAGACGCGGTCGAGAGCGACTCGGTACAGACGCACTCGACACGCACACCTCGCCGTCAGAAGAAAGACACGAATGCCAGCGATGATGATGCTGGACATCGTCCGAGTCGCCACTACACCACCACGGAGACCGTCACCGGCACCGTGCTGGCCTCGCTCGTCTCGCGCTACCTCTCCGCCGCTCACACATCGCTGCCGAAAGAGGCGTCATCGCACGATCACTCGCACCGCCCGACAACATGGTCTGCGTACGATGACGATGAGGAGGAGGGTGCCTTCACCTCGTCAGCCTCCTCATCCTCCTCGTCGTCGCTGCCAGTGCAGGTGGAGCGTGTTGTCGCGCGCTATGTCGATCGGCCCCTGCATCGCGCCGCCCGACCGGCGGCAGTGCCAGTCGCCCATCATCGCTCGCTCTTTGCGCGTCCTGTCGTGCCGCCGCCTGCGCATGTCAGCCCCGTGCATGCGTCACCGCACAGACCTCGTCATCAGCCTCCGCCCAACCCGAGTACTGCTGAGGGGAGGGACAGCCACAAAAGTACCCACAAGATGGGGAACAAGGCGAAGAAGACACAGGCGAGCCCAACACAAATGAGCCGATTGGAGGCTGTGCGCGTTCTCCTCGGCAAGGACGCGACCTCCTCTACGACGCCGTCGACATCCTTCTCCGTCTCCTCGCCCTCTCGTCAAGACCCATCACACGCGGAGATGACGACGACCGCGCCGAACTACACCTCCGCGGTGAGGGAGCCAGGCAGCAAAGCTCTGGCGCCGTCCTCTCGGTTCCGCGTTCGCGCCGACCCCGCACCTGTGGGACATGCCGCGCCGTCGCCTCATCACCAGGAGCAGCAGCAGCAGCAGCAGCTGACGAGTCATGATCAAAGATCCGACGAGCTCGATGCGCTACTCGATGAAGATGCCCCGCGCACGTGGACATTCCGTGGACAGTCCGTCGATTTGGCGGCAGTCGCGGCGCGTGCAGTGCGTGCCGCCGCCGCCGCTGTCGGGCGTGCACGCAGTGCCCCTGGCCCCGCCACCGCCGCCGCCGCAGCAGCAGCAGCGACCACCACCACGAGCGATGACAAGAACAAGATGAAGGCGACGCTCACGAAGGCGAGTCTCTCCAGACCCGCCGCCCCCGTGCATCGTGTCGCGTCCTCGTTGACCTCGCAGAACGTGCCCGCCTCCTCGATGAGTCCTGATCGGTCCCCGTTGCGCACACCGACGTCGAGCAACTCGCTGCGTTTTAGTCCGCTCCTCGATGAAGCCTACCTCAGCGCGGACGCACAAGCACTGGAGGAGGCCGCGCGCGAGGCCCCTGTAGAACACGTACAGCCGCACAACGGCGAGGTCCCGGCTCTGTCTCCGTCCTCGTCTTCGTCGGCGTCGCTTTCCTCCGCACCCGCCACACCTGACGCGCTGCCTCCGCGGGTGCTGGCAATTCCGCGCGAGATCGGTGTCGGCACAGACGACAACGTGCTCGTCGCACCACCAGCTCGTGGTGGCCGTCAAGAAGAAACAAAAGAGCAGAAAGAGACGACTCCTGTCTCGCGTGGTGCAGCATTCCCGGAAGCTATGGCGGGTCCATCGGTGTCGTCCGCGCGAACCTCGGGCATTTTCTTGCTCGGTCGCTCATTCGCCTGCACAACGGGATCGGCCACGCCGGCCTTTGTGCACTTGCCGGACGGCCGCATCATGCGACTCGCGCGCCGCACGCAGCAGACGCAGACACGTTACACCTCGGACTACCCACCCCTGTCACCAGACATGTTCGTTCTCGCTCACGCGCCACCACGGCCAACGAAGACAGCCACCCCACCACCGGCACCGGTGCCGTCATCGCCCGCCGCCGATCCCTCTCTGGCCGGCTCCACCTTTGTCGGGGCCTCCACCCCCACGGTGCAGCGGACCTCCGTCATTGAGCTCCACACGGAGTCCGGCTACGACCCTGTCGTGGTGGCGCGTCTCCGCCGCTACTGTCGCACGTTGGAAAGCTCGCGTCAGACGTTGCTCAAGGAGGTGCAGGAGGAGGCCTCCACTGTGGGCAGTCAGCCGGTTGGTCGGAGTGCGATGGGCGCCTCGTTTGCCTCGAGCACAGGCGAGAGCCGTCGTCGTGAGTCCACCCGTCCACGGACATACTTTCGCCAACCGTATGCCGATCCGGAGGTGGATGCCACACTGCACAACGACGACGAGGAGGAGGACGCGCATGAGTCGGAGGCGGGAGGGATAGGAAATGGCGCCTCGGACACCTTTCTACATCGCGTAGAGTCGCACACCGGCAAGATGCCCGGTCGCTCACAGCCGTCGATGCCGTCCTTTTCCATATTGAGCCATCACACAGGCCCCAGCGAGCGCGCCACGCGCGATCCGGCCCTGCAGGCCGCGCTAGGCACCAAGATTGTGCTGAACGAGGACGGGCACGGGGGGGTGACGAAGCACGTGGTGGTGGAAGCCGACGGGGCACCGGCGGCGACGACGACGACGACCGACAAGAACGTGGATGGGGCACGGCACACGCACGGACAGGAGCGACGTCCACTACCGCGCGCGGCGTCTGTGCGTCCACCACCACCGCCACCACCGCCAACGCCGCCGCTGCGTCCTGCACGCGCGGATCTCTTCTCCGCAGCTTCCTCGATCACGTCAAACGCGGCACCGAGCGCGGTCTTTCAACCTCTGGCTGGTGATGTCCGTGGAGCCCGGGCTGGCGTGGGTGCAGGCGGACACGTGCCACCAAGGTATCGTCCCGCGGAGCCAGCGCGACCCGCCACACGCGGCCAGAAGCTCGCCCCGGACATCACCTCCGCCTCCCCACCGGCCTCGCTCGCCTCGCCCGTTCTTTCCGACATCAGCGGCAGCCGTGATGGCACGTTGCCGACGACCGCCGCACGCGCGTACGCGGCACACACACCGCAGCGTGCGTCTCGGTATCGCACGAGGGGTAGTCCGGCGGAGGCCACGCTGGCATCCTTGTCCACGCCGTCCAATTCGCCCAATCGAAGCCGCGAGGAAGCACGCTGGCTGTGGTCCGCGCGACGTGAGCGATTGAAAGAAAGCCAAAGCCACACCACCACCAACAACAACAACAACACCAACAAGGAGGCAACTCCGGGTAGCCCCGGAGGCGAGAGCTCTCCGCTTCCACGGGCCCCAGCCGAGGCCACTGGGCCGTCGATGAGCTGGCTGGCCTCGGCCTCGCCGTCCTCGGTGCGTCCTGCCAGCCTCAGTTCTGTGCGCCTCAGCCCCGACAGCACCAGCTGGCACAGCCCGACGGAAAGTCCTCTACGACAACGTCAACCGCCACCGCGGACGCAGTCGCCCACGTCAGAGACGAACCTGGGCGAGGCCTCGCGCGCGCGGTTTCGCGTCCCCTCGTCGACTTCGGCGACGGCTCCCGCCGGCACCGATCTCTCCATCACCACAACGGCACGTGCGCGCTTTACACCGCGACGAACGTCCTCCCCGACGCTCGCGCAAGCCCACGCACAAACCACACAGCCTCCCTTTGAAGAGACCGCGCCTCAACGGGCGCGACACACGACGCTGACCTCGCCGCCACGCGATGACCGGTCCTCGAGTGAACCCGATGTCGCGACGGAGTTCTTTGGCGACGTCGCCGCCCACGCGGAGACTGACGCGATCGACACGAGCGCCGATGCATTTGACGATAGTGTTATAGCAGGGACAGCGGATGAACTGACAGCGGACGAACTGACAGCGAGGGCGACGCGCGCGGCGAAGGAGACGATTGATATCGAGGAGGAGGCGGAGGAGAGCCTGTGCTCGTCGAGCTCCGCCGTGTACGCGGCCAGGGCCCGCACGCGAGCAGATCTGGCACAGGACGTGATGCCGCCATCACCGCTTTGGAATCGGCCTCCACCTCTTGATGTGAGTGCCGACGACAACAACGAGGACGCCGGCGGCGGCGGTGGAGTCGGAAACAAGGATGGACGTGCGGGAGCCCATCCCACCATCACCACCGTCTCCCCACCTCCACCGCTGCATCCCTCCACGTACCGGGCCTCCGCCGCAGGAGCGGAGACGCACGTCAGTCATCACCCATCGCACGAATCACCACAGGCCCACAGTCGCCGGAGTAGTGCCTCTGACGCGCACAGGGATACCCATCTGAGTCGACGCTCGAGCGGCTTTGGCGACGATGCCTCGGGTTTGGTGAGATCGCCTTTTCTGTGGTCTTCGTCGACACCGGCAGAGGTCGCGTCGCACACACCGAGAAGTTCCTTCCTCGTGGACGTCGCTGCCGCGACAGAGGAGAAGGGTGGAGCGGGGGCGAGCGTGCATGATGACTCCGTCTCTCGACTGGTCTCGCCGTCTCCCGACCAAGATGAAGACGCGCTGCGCAACACGGACCGCGTGTTCGATGGCCATGCTGTGGATGCGTGCACCTCGCAGGAGGAAGTGGATGAGGTGCAACAAGAAGAAGGTGTGCACGGGGGTGGTGGGGGTGGTCGCGACAGAAGCCCGGAGACGGTGGAGGCTTCTTCATACGGCTCTCCCCCACGTCATTGGCCCTACTCCGCGGATACCACCGCGCCATTGCGTGAGTCGAGCCGTGAATCCACACAAGCACGCACACACGCGCTCGCGGACGATGCGTTCGAGGAGGAGGAGGGTGATGATTATGACATTGCGATGGATGTCCCCGTGCGCTTCATGGACACCTCGACAAACGCACGTGCCGCGCCGAAGCCGTCATCGTCGCGGCCCTCCTCACGCACGCGTCAGTCCTCGGCCAGCACCGGTGCGTCACCGAACTCTGCCCTGAACAATTTGTCCTTTCACTCCGCACAATCGGAGGATGCGTCGACCTTTTCATCATGATGGTGAACAGGAACGGAAAAGAAAAAGAAAAGACTGCGTTGTTTCTTCCTTTTTTTGCACTGTTGCACACCGCACGAAAAGTCAGCGTGAAAAGACATGTCGGTATCAGAAGCACAGGTGTGCTCTCTCTCTTTGGTGTGAGAGGAAAACAACACGTGCACATGCTGCGACACTTATCTGTGTGCATGTGTGTTCTGTGTTGTGTCTGTGTGCTTCGGCTAGTTTAGTCACGCCAGTATATTCATATCATCTTGAGACCAAACTCGCCACTATGCCCCTTGATCATTCTCCCTCTCTTGCCACTCACGGCCAACCCCCATTTCGTCGTGTTTGTGTTTTTTTTTTTCAGAGACTACTGTTATTTGCGTCTGTACTTTTCACACACAGCAAAAAAAAAACGAAAATACCGATTAGAGATGCATCGCAATCTCTTCAATGTCGCGGGCAAGCTGGCGCTGGTGACCGGCTCCACGCAGGGCATTGGCCGTAGCATCGCCGTCGGTCTCGCGCAGCACGGCGCCACGGTGATCATCAACGGTCGCGATCCTGCACGTTGCGATGCCACCGCGCACGCCTTGTGCGCAGACGCCAGCGTGAAGGCCGTGCCGTGCGCCTTTGACGTGACAGACAGCACGGCCGTACGACGTGGCGTCGATCAGATTGAAGCCACGATTGGGCCGATTGACATTCTCATCAACAACGCCGGACTCCAGCGTGCGCACCCCTTCACGGAGTATCCGGAGCAGGATTGGGACTTGGTGGTCGCCACCAATCAGAAGGGGGTGTTTCTCGTCGCGCAGAGCGTCGCGCGCCACATGAAGTCGCGCCAACGTGGAAAGATTGTGAACATCTGCTCCATCCAAGGAGAGGTGGTCCGCGAGAACAGCGTCGCGTATGCGGCCACCAAGGGTGCGATCAAACAACTCACCAAGAGCATGTGTGTCGAGCTCGCCAAGTTCAATATTCAGACGAATGGCATCGGTCCCGGCTACTTTGACACGGAGCTGACGGCGCCGCTCGTGCAGAACAAGGCCTTTACGGAAAGGTTGTGTCAGCGGACACCCGCTGGCCGGTGGGGGCAGCCTGAGGAGCTCGTCGGGGCGGCACTGTTTCTTTCCTCGGAGGCATCCAACTTCGTCAATGGACACGTTCTGTATGTCGATGGTGGCATGTTGGCCGCAGTCTGATCGCTTGTTTGCTGTCCTCTCTTTTTGGTGCTTCTTTTGTTGTTGTTGTTGTTTTCTGATTTCACTTCTCTTCTTCTTTACTTTACTTTACTTTACTTTACTTTCATTTTTTTCTTTCTGTTGTCGCTCGCGTTGCCAAAGTCACCTGGTGGATTCACTCGCTCGAACAATTTCTTCTTTTTTGTTTGTTTGTTTGTGTGTTTCGCCCACGTCTCGCTCTACCTACATGGGAGAGTAGGCGTGGCTGACAAGGCACGAGAGCGCAGCAGCTGACAGCGTTTGCTTGGTTTTTTTTCTCTCTCTCTCTTCTTGATCTTTTTCTGACGATATTCCTCTCCCATTGTGTTTTAGTGTTTTTCTTTCCTATGTTCATGTTCTACCGTTCATGTTTCGCCAGTCTTTGTTGTACACGCATCCAAGATCGAGCAAATATGAAAAGTATGCTCAACAAGCACACACTCTCCCTCCTCGCAGCGATCATCCTTTCAGGAATCTACTCAGCGCATTCCGTCTTGAAAACCTTCTACACTCTCCTTTCCACTAACGTATCGACATCTTCTTTTTTTCTCTCTCACCTTCCCCTTCCCTACCTCTCTATCTCTCTTCTTCTTTTTCGGCTCGTGTTTAGCACTTCTGAACTCTCGCATCGTATCCACTTGATTGTGCTGTTCATTCTTGACTTTTTTTTCCGTTTACGTGCATCTTCTACGTGCCTGTGTTCGTGTAACCTTTTTCCCTTTTGTTTACTTTTGCTTGCGCACTGAGTTTGTTTTGTTTTCTCTCGCGTTGCGTGCGTGTGTGTTCTTATCGCTCTTCACTTGTCCGAGAAACCCGTTTAGAATATCAGGACAGTGAACTCACATTTTTTTTGTTTGCTCCCCCCAATTTAAAAAAAAAAACTGCAATAGAAAAAGAAAAGGACAAGGACAACCTATTTGTCCCAACCACCAAACCTCATTGTTTCCACAAAAAAAAAAGAAAAAATGGGCGGTTGCACCAGCAAGAGCAGCACGAGCCCCGCCGACAAGAAGGCGTCCACGCCGCAGGCGCTCAGCGCCAAGAAGGGCTCCACATCCGCCGCACCTCCCGCTGCGGCCGCCGCACGCAAGGCCTCCAAGGACCCCAAGGACCCGAATGCCCTCACCTTTGTCCCCGCCAAGGAGGACAAGCACACGGCGCACGCGATCAGCGAAAAGCCTCCGGTCGAACTCTCCGTGGTGGCCCCGAAGCCTGATGGTGTCGACCTGGCACCACCCCCGCTCTTCACGCGTCCCTCCTCGGATGCCCCGACGGCACCGGCCGATGGCGCTCGCGCGACGAGCACCGCCCGCGTGGAAGAAGTGGTAGTGCAGAACGCCAAGTCGTCCGCCGCGGCTGGTCTGAGCGAGGACGGCGCGGCCATTCGCCGCATGCCGCCTCCGGCACCGACGGCCGACAATGACGACAGCCATCGCCCGCCCGCGGAGACGCCGGCGGCGCGCAAGACAGAATGGGAGCTCGTCCGTGCGCGCCTGCCGCGTCAGAAAACACCCGCCGACAAGGCTCGTCGTCTCGCGCTGTTTGAGCAGTTCGACAAGGACAAGAGCGGCGCGCTCAGCTACGAGGAGGTGCACAAGGGTTGCGTCGACATTCTGCATTTGGATCACTTCACGCCGCACCTTCACGACATCACCCGCCGCGCCTTCAACGAGGCGAGGGTGCTTGGCACGGAGGACCGNTGCTCTGCTACATCTACGACTACTTTGAGCTCACCGTCATGTTCGACGAGATCGACAAGGACGGCAGCATGATGATCGACAAGGACGAGTTTGTCGCCAAGGCGGCGCCGATGCTGACGAGCTGGGGTGTGCCTGTGATGGACGCCGAGGCCACGTTCACGGCAATCGACACCAACGAGTCCGGCATCTTGACGTTTGAGGAGTTCGCGACGTGGGCGACAGACCAGAAGTCCGAAGTCATGGGTGACCCGGATGCGGGCGTCGAGACCGTTGCCGCTCCGGCACCCATCGAAGCACCAAAGGTCGAAGCACCAAAGGTCGAAGAGCCGAAGGTCGAAGAGCCGAAGGTCGAAGAGCCGAAGGTCGAAGAGCCGAAGGTTGAAGAGCCGAAGGTGGAGGAGGCCGCCAAGGCGTCTCCCTCGTCCGATGCACCAGTGGCGCGCAGCGTGGCCGAGCCCGTGCCGGTCCCGACGTCATCTGCCGCCGCGGCCGCTGATGACGCCACGCCGCACCGGGCGGCACCGGAGGAGCTCTCCGCGAGTGCGCGCAAGACTGAGTGGGAGCGTGTGCGTGCCTTGCTTCCGTGCGAGAAGAACGCCGAGGACAAGCAGCGTCGCATCGATCTCTTTGAGGAGTTCGACAAGGACAAGAGCGGCGCACTTACCTGCGATGAGGTGTACCGAGGCTGCGTGAATGTGCTGCACCTCAATCGCTTCACCAGCCGCCTCAAGGACATCACCAAGCGCGCGTTCAACAAGGCCAAGGACATGGGCAACAAGGACCGTGGCGCCGGCGAGGAAGACAAGGTCGAGTTCCTCGAGTTCCGTCTGATGCTCTGCTACATCCACGACTACTTTGAGCTCACCGTCATGTTCGACGAGATCGACAAGGACGGCAGCATGATGATCGACAAGGACGAGTTCGTCGCCAAGGCGGCGCCGATGCTCGAGAAGTGGGGGGTGTCCGTCGACAACCCTGAGGCCACGTTCAGCGTCATCGATGGCAACAACTCCGGCGCCGTGACCTTTGACGAGTTCGCGACATGGGCTGCTGCGCGCAAGGTTGACGCCGGTGGTGACCCCGACGCCGCTGACGCCGCTGTCCCATCGCAGGAGGAGGAGGAGGAGGAGGCAGCGGATCCGATTGTGTTCACCGACGGCAGCGATGCGGAGGCGGCAGGTGGCGATGAGAACAAGGACGAGGTTCAGCCCGTCGATCTCAGCAAGAGCAAGGATGGTGAGGAGGAGGAAGCCGAGGAGGAGGAGGAGGAGCCCGCCGGCAGCCTCGACCCTCGCCGCGTGTATGGCTTTGACGGCGACTCCACCGGCCTCGGTGCGGGTGCCAAGGAGGAAGGAGCCATGCCCTTGGATGACGAGGAAGAGGAGGAAGGCAACAACAACCACAACCACAACAACGCTGATGCTGAGGACAACAAGCCAGCGGACAGCTCTGACGACGAGGTCAAGCAGATGTCCGACGAGGAAAGCCTCGGTGAGAAGGCCACGGCCGCTACCTCACCCCCTCCGCCTCCACCAAAGGAAGAAGAAGAGGTGAAGCCCATCGTGCCGGTTGTCGTCCGTGCCGCCAAGGAGCACGAGTACGAGATGGGTCAGGACGACATCAACGACGACGACGAGGTCGAGGCCCCTCGCGCGGTGTCGCTGGAGGCGGCGGAGCAGCCCGTGGAAGTGGCGGCACGAGCCCCGGCAGCCGCCACGCACGTCGATCCGATGGCGGATGTGGCGGAGCAGCCCATCGTGCCGATTGTCGTGCGTGCCGCCAAGGAGCACGAGTACGAGATGGGTCAGGACGACATCAACGACGACGACGAGGTCGAGGCCCCTCGCGCGGTGTCGCTGGAGGCGACCGAGCAGCCTGTGCCGGCGCCGACGCCCGCGGAGGCGATTCAGCAGAACATCATCGATGATCTCTTTGCCGACGAGCCGGTGGTCGTGCGGGCCGAGCCTCCGGCCCCGCGTCGTCTGCCCCCGCCGATGCCCTCGCCCGGGGAGCGTGCAGAACGCCCGGACGACGACGAGCCGCACGCCGTTGATGTGCCGGCCGTGGCGGACGCCGCGAATGAAGAGGCGGAGGTGGCTACGCCCCCACCAGCTCGTCGTGCGCCGCCGCCGATGTTCTCGCCGCCGCCACCGGATGCCGACTCGGACGCGGAGAACTCGGTCTCCAATGACGTCGACGCCTTCTACGGACGCGGTGCGGAGGGCGCAGCGCCGGCGGCGGCGGCGGCCCCGGAGGCGGGCAAGAAATCCGGGGAGGACGACAGCGGCGATGAGCTGTAGTATCACCTCTCAGGCACCGTGACCAAAAAAAAAATGAAGAATGAAGAATGGAAAGAAAAGAACGTGAAAAAAAAAAGAGAAGACAAGAGGGAAAGAGGGAAAACGCAATGGTTTGACAGTGCTCCAAGACGAAAAAAAGCAAACAGAAAAAAAGAGGTGGAAATACTGGCTACTTGTAGGCTGCTATCATCTCACTCCTCGTGTCCCTCTCACACATACAAGCCTCATCGTCTTGCTCTTTTTTTTTTTCAATACAAAACAAAAATTGCACCTGTGTGTGCAAATATCGTTGCTTGTCGTTATACTATGCTTGTTTATTTGTTTTTTTTTTTTCGAATGCGTTGTGCACGTCTGTTTTTGTGTTTGTTGTTATATTTTATTTTTGTTCGATGACAATGCCTCGTCTTGTCATCAAGAGCGCGCAGCGTTTAAAAAAAAAAAATCGATCCAACCCAACCGGGCATCTTCTTGAGTGTCCAAGAGAGAGCGAAACTGTGATGGTGACCCAGTTTTGAGTGAGTCTTCAGAGACGTGAACGGACCTCAAAAAAAAGAAAAATAGGGAAAACGCAAAGAGGGAAGAGTCGAAATGAGCGTGAGGCACACTGCCTACAGTTGTGTTGACTCATGTTTGCGCCTCTTTGCGAACATGATCGTGTGTACATGACATGTCCTCCCAATTTCTTTTTTTTTTTCATTTTGTTTGCGGTGATTCCGGTGTGTCTTCCACATCTCCCCCTCCCCCCACACACACACACGTTTATCAATCACTCACGTCCGCTTTGTTTCCCTGGTCACGCTACCGCCTCTTGCGCAAGTACCCTTTCTACCTTTTCTTCCCAACACAGTGTTGCTTTTTTATTCTTCTTAGTATCTTTCAGCATGTCCTCCTCTGATGCGTCACGTGCTAGCCAGGCCGACGAGCTAATGCACGCCGCCAAGAAGCACATGCAGAAGGGCTTCATGAAGAAGCCCAAGTACGACGACGCCGCCGACGAGTATGACCGCGCCGCGAAGCTCTACGCGCACCTCCGGAACGTGGCCAGGGCCTCCGAGGCCTTCCAGAGTGCGTCGTACGCGCATGAGAAGGCCAAGAATGATATCTTCTCTGCGCGCTCGATGGAGCAGCTCGGAACCTTCTTGGCGGAGGACATGGCGTCGCCCCTTGGTGCCGGTGGTGCGCTCGGACTCGCGCTCGCCGGCACCGGCCCCACCCCTGCGACGAAGCCACCCGCAGAGACCGCGGGTCTGCTCTTGCAGGCTGCCAAGGCCTTTGAGGATGCCGCGAAGAAGTACGCCATCGCCGGCAAGCTCGACAAGCAAGGTGACATGTTGAACAAGGCGGCCGCGGCCTATCAGCGCGCGACGAAGCTTGAGCCGGCCGGCACAGACATCACCAAAACGGAGGCCCATCAGAGTTACCTCCGTGTTGTGCAAGAGAGTTTGGAGGTGATGGAGAACTCGTGGGACGTCAGCGAGCGCAAGCCGTACCAGATGCCTGACATGTACCGACGCTACATTCTCGATTGCCTTCGCACCGGCAACGTGGCCGGCGCCGTGCAGGCGGAGAACCGGCTGCTCGGCATCACCAAGCCTAAAGGTGGTGGTGGTGATCCGAACTCCGTCGGCGACTACGACGACAGCAAGAACATTTTCCGCGCGCTGAACCAGCCGACGAACGCGGCCAAGGCAGGGTTGGAGATTGTCGTCATGTGCTTGAGCAGCGGCGGCGACGATATTTGGGCACGTCAAGAGCTCGACGTGCTCGGCGGTGTGTTTGGCTTTTGCGGCTCCGCCGAGGAGCAGGCGGCGGCGGCGCTCATCGCGGCCTACGCGGATCGCGACAACGACGCCCTGCAGGAGGTGATCAAGACGCGCCACTGCTTCAGCTTCATCATGGCCGAGGTGTCCCGCATGGCGAAGAAGTTGACTGTCGGTGGAGGTGGTGCCGCTGCTGCCAAGGGCCCCGCTCCTTTGCCACCACCTGTTTCGGCATCGGCCCCCGCGCCGGCGTCTGTCCCTGCGTCGGTCAACACGCCTGCACCGACGACAAACACGGGCCTTCCTGCCACAATGGTGGCACGGCTCAGTGACCCCACCCCGG
This sequence comes from Wallacemonas sp. Wsd, assembly GCA_030849645.1. NCBI lineage: Eukaryota > Euglenozoa > Kinetoplastea > Trypanosomatida > Trypanosomatidae > Wallacemonas > Wallacemonas sp. Wsd. The sequence continues at coordinate 37,633 of JASANQ010001308.1, read as the reverse complement.
CTAACCCACAGGCCAGCGCGGTCACTGCCCCTTCTTGGGCAGCTGAGAAGGAGAAGCCTCAGGAGGAGGAGGAGTTCATTGACCCGGACGAGGACCTGCGGTAAATCACAAAACAATAAAAAAAGAGGAGCTGAAAGTTGAAAGAGAGACATGCAGCAATAAGAAAGGTGAGAGGAAGAGAACGGGAAAAGACATGCGCGGGAGAGCAACAAACTCGCACGCACAACGGACAATGGCCCAATGACCTCTGATGATGTCTTCTCTCTTTCTTTCTCTCACACACTTATGTTTTTTTTTTGCCTCACTCTCCTCGCCGTTGTGCGTATGCAATATCGTTATTTTGTTTGTTTGTTTGTTTTTTCTTGTGATATGTGTCTGTATCATTTGTGTATACGATTCGAATGATGACTATACTTTGTGAATGTTGAAAAAAAAAACTGGGTTACCCTGTTGTCTGTACGGCATTCTTGACATTTGCGTTGACGCATGTGTGCTGTATCTTCATTCCTCACATGAGTTCGGAAAGAATTGCCGTTCTTCAGCAAACGAAATCTACACGTTTGTGGGTGTGCGTCGTGACTAGCTCTTCTTGCACGCTCACTTCTTTTGTGTCGCTATGTGTAAATGTAGCTGCTCTTCTCGCTCCACCCATCGTCAACTCTCACTGTTTCTCAAATTCCCTACCTCTTCGTACTTGCCTCGTCGTGCATGTTTCTTGTTATTTTGTTTCTGTGTACTCCGGTACATATACGACACGATAGCAAACGATTAACAGCATCATCAACGCAAACGGCAATTTTTCGGTCAATCTGAGAGTATCCACTTTTTTTTTTTCTTGCTAGCAGAAGCACATACACTCTCATCTTCGGGCTCTTATTAAGACTATTTATCTTTTTTTTCTTTTTCTTTTTTTCTAGTGGGTTTGTCTTGTGAAGAGGTATATCATCACCTCAGCATTCACGTCTCTCTCTCTCTCTCTCTCTCTTTTTTTTCTTCTTTCTCTGCCGTTCACAGTACTACTCCAGTCTTACACTCGACACTCACTAACAAGAAGTGCAAGTGTTGACCAGGAGAGACTGCTTTTAAAAGTACAATAAATCAAAACAATACGCAAAAAAAAGAGAATCCTTTTTTTGATATCCACTTGATATCAAATCAAAAGAAAACAACAAAAAAGTATTCACTTCAAAACGACTTTTTGTCTTTCGTTTCTCTGGCAGTTTCTACTTTCACTTTTTTTTTTGCTTGTTTTCTTCCTTCATTTTCGGGAGGAATAGAAAACAGAAACAAAAAGTCAATCCAAAAGCAACAACAATAAAAACTAAAAGGAAAGGCAGCGATTGAGAAGTGTACTCGCATAATACAAATAACAGCGTTGCAGCAACAACAAAAAAAAGTTTACCTACAAACAAACAAAAAGTAACAACAACAACACGAAGAACACTAAAAGCAAACAAACGAAAGAACGTGTGTGTGTGTGAACAAAGAGGTCCTCATTTGCAAAAAAAAACTCTGCACACCATGTCGAACAGCTCCACTCAGCAAAGCAGCCCGTCCAAGGAAGGCTCGAATGGCGAGGTGCTCGCGCGCATGCGCCAAATGGAGGAGTCGATGAAGGTCATGCAAGACACCTTGATGGCCATGCAAGGCATGTACCAGACCGTGGTCACTCGCCTCGCCGCCGTGGAGCATCGCATGCTCGCTATGGACTACGCGCCGATTCCTGCCGCCGCCGCCGCCGCCGCCGCGGGCACCCGCGCGATGGGGGCCAGCGATACGAGCGATTCGGGACTCGGCACCAACAGCGGCACCGCCACCGCGGCACCGGCCTCGCTCAACCCGGCCTCGCCCAAGTTGCCGCGCGAGAGCACGAGTGCCAATCGCCAACTCGAAGAGGAGCTGCAGCGACTCGGTCTGACGCCCGCCACCGCCGGCTTCGCGGCGGCCGCGCAGAACGACCCGGCGAGCCTCGCGTTTGAGCAGGCGCTGCCGACATTTGATGCCGTCGGTGCCGTCGCCGGCGCGCACAACCTCTCCCCGAAGCAGCCACCGCCGCCGCCGCTGCCTGTGATGGCGCAAGCGCTGCCGGGCGGCTTCATGCCGTCCATGTTGGGCACGCACACACCGGGCTCGGTCTCTCCGGGCATGGGCACGACGCCGAGCTCGATGATGCCGGTCGACGGGGCCTTCACTGGGAGTCCGATGACCGCGCAGCCGCCCTCGCTGTTTCCGCGTATGGGGATGAACCCAGGTGCGCAACCCGCGCTTCCGCCAGGGGTGATGCACACACCCATGTTCGCTGATCCGTACTACATGGCAGCCTACGCGCAGCAACAGCAACAGCAACAGCAACAGCAACAGCAACAGCAGACCACTCCGTCGAACATGCCGCTGAACAACTTCAACATGATGCCTGCCGCGGGTGCGATGCCGCATATGGCGGGTCCACAGATGGGTGCAATGGGTCCGAACAGCAACGGCAACAATAACGCGCCAAACAACAACAACAACAACAACAATAACAATAACAATAACAACCCGTCGGGGTTCGGTGGTCCCGGTGGCCCCGCAGCGTCTGTTGTTGTCATTGATCCTTCTCGGGCGTCGAACGAGATGCTGGATCGCGTCTGCCAGCAGAACCAGCACCAGTACGTCAAGGACCTCTGCCTGAAGGGGTGCAAGGCGATCACGAACTTCACCCCGCTCTCACGGCTGCGCAACTTGTGGAAGCTGAACCTGCAAGGCTGCGCGCAGTTTGTCGACGACAGCGTGGTCAAGCTCATTGGCTCGTGCAACACGCGCATCAGCCGACTGAACTTGTGCGGCTGCGAGCGTGTGACCGATGCGACGCCGCTCGCCCAGCTCGCCTACCTCTTCGATCTGAACCTCTCTGGTTGCCAGATCGGCAACGCCTCCCTCCTCGCCATCACGAACGGGTGCGGCCAGCTCAGCCGTCTGGCAATCAACAGCTGCCCTCTGGTGACGTCCATTGCGTGCTGTGGCAATTTGAAGGAGCTGAAGCTGTTGTACTGCCGCTACTCGGCCAACATCACGCCCGTCAGCATCTCCGCCGTGATGTCCTCCATTGGCCAGAATTTGCTCACCCTGAACGTTGACGGTGTTAAGTTTGAGTCTCTGGAGCTGCGCGATCTGCCGGCCGCCGGGACCGCGCTCAAGAACTTCAACCTCAAGGACAACACCGACATGACCGATCTGTCGTGGCTCACGTCTGTGCCGGATGCGCCGCGTGTGTTCGCTTCTCTCGAAACACTCGACATGGAAGGCTGCGCGCACCTTGTCCGTCTGGGAGACCTCGCGCAGCTGCCAGGGCTCAAGACACTGCGCTTGAGCGGGACTGGCATTCCGCTCGCTGAGCTGCAGCGCCTGGCGCAGATGCCCAACATCCGCCTGCACACGCTCTACGTTGACGGCTGCCCTGCTCTCACCGACCTCGCGTGCCTGTCGGGCATGCGGACGCTGACGAAGCTCATCGTCGACAGCGCCACTCAGGGGGCCTCGGCTCGCGCTCTTCCGGCGGTGGGCAGCAATCAGATGGAGCTCGTCTTTGCGCAGCCCAACCACGGCAGCAACGGCAGCCCGACCAACGCGCATGCGCCGAATGGACGAAGCCCGACGACGCACGCCGCGCCGATGTTCGGTGGAGGTGGAGGTGGAGGTGGAGGTGGAGGCGGAGGCAGTGGGGCTGGCTTGACGCCGGGCTTCGCGGCTAGCGCGGGTCCGCACGCGGGCAACATGAACAACAGCGCCAGCAGCGGTGCGAACCTTGCGGTGGGGAGTGGCTATTACGTCAGTAACGGCTCGCATGGGTACTTGACGCCGGGTAGCGTCTCCCCCTTCACCTCGCCGACGGTCTTCACCGTGCCGCCAATGCCGCGCATTGATCAGCCGGTGAACCACTGAGCACCGCTAGGGGGAAAAGAAGAAGAAAAAAAGCAAGGACTGTGGTCCTCCCTCTTTTTGGTTTCATTGAGGATCAAAAACAAAAAATGAAAAGAAAAATAGGCAAAACTTTTTGCGAGCTGTGGTCCATGTGAAAAGAGAACGAGGACTAGTTGTGGGTATTCTCTTGCCTCTCGCCAATACTGGTGCTGTGCGAATCAAATCATGCATTTGAAAAGAAAAAAACGAAAACGAAAACAAAAACAAAAACAAAAACAAAAAAATATATACACTCCAAAAGTTCATCTCAAAATACAATACGCGAAGAGCCGATACCGTTCTTTCTCTCTATCTTTTTTTTTTTGTTTTTTGTGAGCGCAGAGGTTGAGAACCTGATTGCGTCCTGTCAGGGAAAACGGTTCACGCCGGCGAAAAAAAAAAATACTAAGTGCAATATGACACGTGAAAGTGTTGTTGCTCTTTTCCTCCCATTCAACGATTCATTTATCCTTCTTTTTTTTGTTTGTTTGTTTGTTTGTTTTTCTTTCCCTCCCCCGTCCCCTCGTCCCAGCTGGTACGTGCGGTGACTTCAAAAGCTCTTTCTCTTCTCTCAAACAAACGTACTTTGGTTTTTCTCTGTGTGTGGCTTTTAAATCATTTCCTTCTCTTTTTTGCGAAATGATGCGGCCTAGGCCCGCTCAGCCCATAGCAGTACAAAAAAAAACGTAAATAAGGAAAAAAGACGAGTAAAGTTCAAAAAATTGTCGCGAAATGGAATGTAGTGTAAGAGTGAGCGCAATTAAAGAAAAATAAAGCAAATTCAACACAATTCGATTTCACTTATACACACATACACACACACGAGCAGTTTTTTTTCTCTCTATCTGTCTGTCTTCTTTATTGAAACAAAATTTCCCCCAATACTTTCGCAGTTTGCTACTAAGACCGAAAGCTCATTTTGGGATGTCAATTCGACTGTGCGTGGTGTTTCGCTCGCCTTTTTTTTTGTTTTTCTCTCTTTGGTTCTTCCTTTCTTTTTACGGCCTTGACTTTTAGATGTCCCCGAGATTTTTTCTACACGCGCGCGGTGATTGTTTTTTTTTTGTAGTTTATGTTGATGCACCGTCGTGTTCGATATGGACTTTGATTTGTTTGTTGAGTTGTTTTTTACTACTGTTGCTGTTACTGTGTCAGCCAGCCTCGTCTGGAAAGTGTGGAGGTCAAATGAAAAAAAAAAAAATGAGCTCTCTTCACAAACGTTTGCTTGTGACCTTGGCAACAATATTTGTCCTGCCTCTTCCCGCCAGGCCAGTGAAGTGGAGAGAAAAACTGAAGTCAAGCTTGTTTGTTTTTTCCTCCTTTTCGTTGTGACTTGATGTGCACAACAGCAAAAAAAAAAAAAGATCACATACTTTTCATTCATGGGATACTTGTCACCACCTTCATCCCACACTTTTGTGGGCAACAAGCATGCGATGATGTTGTTGCCGTGCCTGGCAAACACAGACGCCTCAGTTGTCCGTGTGCTCGCGCTCCCGAAACTACTGGTGTCTGGCTTTATTCTCTCTCTATCTCTCTCTCTCATCGGGTTCCGGCATATTTCTACTCTTAACGGAACCTCATCAGACTCGCGGTGTGTGTGCACATCCAAAATACGTTCATCTTTGATCCCTCCCTTGCTCCCTCTCTCCTATTGTGTGTGCGCGCCATTTGCTTTTCTGCGTCAAGTCCAAAGAAGGAGCGATACAACTTTTTTTTTCTTTTTGGTATTTGGTCGCCTTGTGATCTTTTCGTTTGTGTGTTTTCTCTCTCTCTCTCTCTTTAGAACCGAAAAATTGGAGCGCACAGTAAAAAAAAACACACACACACACAAGTGCGACGAGTCGTCATGCCGACTGCACGCAAAGCAAACACCCAAAGCCAGCCAGGCGAGACGGATGCGGCGTCGTCACGTCAGCCTCTTTTGGCGCACTCCTTCTCCTCCGCCCGTGCCGAGGCGCTGCTGTCTCGAATGCGCGCCACCACACGCGCACCGGTGGAGAGTGACACGCTGGACGGAGTCAAGGCCGCGACGGCACCGAGCCCCACCATGTACACCACGCTCGGTGGCTTCACGCCGACCGGCACGGCGAGCCCCACATTTGCGGGCACCGCCACAGCCAACGCGGCCAATGTCTCCGCGCAGCTCCTTGCGCAGGTCCAAGTGGTCGTGGAGCAGGTCAGTGGTGGAATGCCCAACGATGACGGTGGCGATGACAGCGCCGCGCATCGTGTGCGGCGCATCCGACTGACGCAGGAGCTGCTCTCGGGCTGTGCGGCGCTGGGCTTCACGCCGAGCATGGTCATGGCCGGTGTGCCCACCATCCTGGAGCAGTTCGCCCTCGCCGCGGTTAAAGAGAAGCCCGCTATGTCTGCCAGCGCTGCCGGCGCCGCGCTGCCGTCCTCCTCAGTCTCACCTTTTGCTGGTCCGGCCTCTGGCACGCTCAACGCCTACGCTGCCTCGTCCACAGATGCGCTCGTCGCCGGCGACCGTTTCTTGCCGCCCTTGGTGGATCAAGTGCAGCTCATGACCGATGACGGCATTGATGCGCTCGCGATGGACACGTACCTGGCTCCGCCCGTGACACAAAACGCCACAACAGCAGTCACAGTAGCAACAACCAAGTCGGGCCTCGCCCCGTCGAATTCGCCGGCCTCCGCCGCACCCGCCGCTGTGCCGGCGTGTATGCGTAGTGATGCCACGGCGGCCGATGTGCTCATTGCACTGCTGGAGCTGTGCGGCATGCCCCTGACGTATCTGACGCTGCAGGATCAGCAGTGCCTGCCCTTGGCCGTCGAGGCCCTGGCCTTGTCCTGCGCGATCATTGCCACGCACCTGGATGCCGTGGTGGTCTTGTTGGACGAGCGCGCGACCACGCCGACAACAGCCGCCGAAGTGGACGAGGCGAGGAAGGGGGCGGAGGCGGAGGCCCGTGCCGAGTGGCTGGCCCGTGCACGGGCGTTGCGTCGTGTGCGTCTGGCGGCGCTCGATGCGGTGGAGAAACTGCTCTGTCCGTTCGCCCAGGCCGCCCTCAGCGGGGCCGCGCCGCCCGCACCGGCGCCACACGTCCACGACGGTCGTCGACGTCGTCACGATCGACCGGCCTCCGCGGCGGCGGGGGCCGCGACGCGGTCCGGTGCCGCGCTGAACACGGCCCGTGCGAAGAGAACCGTCACCACCATCTCACGCGCCATTTCGACCTCCGCGGAGCCGGTCGGGATGATGAGCACCACCGCCACGTCCGCCCACATCGCCGCGCCGTCTGCGGCCACGGCGGCCTCGCCCATGTACGAGCCGACGGTGGTCGCGGCGATGTGGGCGGCGATGGACGTGCAAGGCTTCGTCAGCGCGCTGAGCGGTCCACTGCTGGGTCGCTGGGCGGCTATTCTGCAGGAGGCCGCCGTGGTGTCCGTCACCACCGCGGAGCTCAGCGGAGCCCAAGGGAGTGCGACGCCCCTCCCATCCTCGCGGACGGTGGCGCGCACCACTGCCGCAGACGGTCGCTCGCCTTTCCAAAACGAGGGCGACGACGGGGACGCGGAGGACGACAGCGCGCGCGAGTGGCTGGTGGTGTCGTACGTGCAGCGTCTTCGCCTGGACTCCGCCCAAACACAGCAAGGCGCGCGGCCGGAGCAGGATTTCCAGTCCGCCAAGGTCCACCAGATGCCCTCATCACCCACAGCGGACGGCAGTGCGGAGCCGGCGCAGCGTCATCGTCCGGCGAGTCGCAGCAGCGATGAGGATGAGGATGCGGCGATGGGCAAGGACAAGTCGGCCTACCAGAGCCGTCGGGGTCGCGGTGGCGAGCCGGACATGTCGCGCGATCCCCCAACGCCCTTGAGTGCCCCGAGCAGCACGGCCGCGGCCCATCAGCGGCTTGTGCTTTCACGTCGGGAGGAAGAGGAGATTGGTTGCCTACTGCGCATCTTTGGTCATCTCTTCTCCATTCTGGAGCTGCGTGCCGCCAAGGATGAGGCGTGGCAGACCTTGATCGCACCTACCACCACCTCTCAGGCAGCCCAGTCTGCCGAAGCGGTACGTGCGCAGACATCGCTGCGTGCCCCGAGCGCTGGTGTCCCTGCAGTGGTGTTGCATCCGCTGCTCCCCGTGCTGGCGGTGCGGACGCTGTCGTGGGCACTGCCTGGCGACTACTGCGCCTCCCTCACGATGGACTTGCTGTCGTGGATGTTGCGCAAGGCGCCGCAGACCGTGTCACGGTCCCTTCTCTACCACGTCGAGGATGCGCGCTTCTTTCACGTCTTTGAACAAGGCCGCTCGTTTGATGTGGCCGATGGCGTTGCTCCGTCCGACAAGAACAAGGACAGTCCGACTGTCGATGAGCAGGAGGACGGACAGGCGGCACGCGCACGAGCCACACCCTCGCTGCTCGAGGCCCCCGCTGTGCCAGAGCCGTGTGCGCTGGAGAGCTTGTTCGACGCGCTCGTCGTGCAGCTCAACGCCTCACATCGCCTGCAGCAGCGCGAACTCCGTAACGACCTCATCACGCTCATCACGTCAGTTCTGATCGAGGACGGCAATCGTCTGCGCGCGATTGGTCTCGCGCGTCGCGCCGCCGCCAAATCTGCCGTCGCGACAACAACAACAACAACAACAACATCTGCGGCCAACGCGCCTGTGGCCTCGACGACACTCGTCGCCCCGACCACCTCGACCTCATCGCCGCTGCCTCTGCCGCCGCGTGCGGTCGACGCGGTGAACGCGATTGTGCTGACCATGTTCAACTTGTTGTGCACGCCAGAGCTGAACCTCGTCGTGTCGGGTCTCACCGATGCACTCGGCGAGGGCCAGGCGGGCGGCAGCCAAGGCCCCGTGCCGGCCGCGACGGCGACGGAGATGCTGGAGATGTTGGAGATGCAGCTGCCTCTCTTGTCCGTGCAGACGCTCACGCACTACACGGTGCGCTTCAACGGCGTCGCCTCGCCATCGCAACGCCGCGAGTTTTTGCAGTTCAAGCGTCTTGGCTGGCAGCTGCTCGCGACCTTCTCTGAGTGGCAAGCCGCGCGCGTCTACTTTGAAGGCTCGCGCTACGTTCCGCGTGCCACGAAGCCCGCGCAGTCCGCCCCGAGTGTCCTTGCGTGCACGACGTACGAAGGTCTTTACTTGGTCGATCTGTGTCTGCTGGGCTTCTTGGACGTGCTCCTCCTGTACGTGGACGTGGACTGTCGCGTGGCCGCAGTGGTCGCGTGGATGCAGGAGGAGCTCGTGACGCTGCAGGACGAGGCGTGGCAGCTCATGTGCTCTCTGGTCGAGAACGCCGAGGAGCTGCGCCAACTCTTCGCGCTCGATTGGGAGCTGTTCACACTGACACTCGCCAAGACAGGCTCGCCGATGCACACGCCGCATGGTCTGGAGGTTGGCCATGATACGCCGCCGCCGTGTGCGACGTGGCGGGCGTCGTCGCTGCGCTCGAGCTCGCTCACCGGTGCCACGTCTTCTGGCCGCGGTGGGGGTGGCCCGATGCCGGACGATCACGAGCTCGCCGCTGCGCTCAAGGCAAGCAGCCGCTTCAGCTCCGCGCCGCCACCACGCCGCACATCCGCGCTTCTCACGGGTGCTGTCCCTGCGATGGACGAAGACGAGGACGAGGACGAGGGCAACAACAACAACAACAACAACAACGCGGATGACGCGCATGCGGATCGTGTCAACGCGCCGAACGCTGTTGCGAACGACGCCGCACGCGCTCGCCCCGCCCTGCGTGTCACGCCGTCCGTGCTGAAAGGTCCGGATGCGCATCTGCTCGAGGCCGGTGCGGTGGACGTGGCACTGCGCTATGTGCGCCTGGCCCCTGTCCGCGTCGAGGCGCTGAAGCACAAGGCCGTGCAGCTGCTCGATGCGATTGCGCGCAGCGCCTCGACGACGAGCTCCGCGCGGCCGGACTTTTCGTCGATCCCGATGGTCGACGAGCTCGAGGGCAGCGGCGGTCTTCACATGAGCCTGAACGCGCGCCTGACAGTGCACAAGTACTCGCCGACGTTAGTGCGGGCCTTGCTCGCACGGACGCCTGGTCTGGTGGGGCTGCTCGTGCACATTCTCCAAGAATTGCAGGCCGGCACACCGACACAGAAGGCCGATGCCGTACGCAGCGCGGGCCAGTCACGCGCGGATGGGGGGATGCGCGAGGATGACGACGATGACGAGGTGTTTGCCTCGTTGCTGAACGCGGACCCGCTCGCCATGTGGCACAGCCCGGCCTCAGCGAGCACGCCCTTCTCGCTGAGCTTCTTGCAGAGCGCGTCGTCGTCGCTGCTGGCGCTCGTGTGCGTACACTTTCTGCAATGCCTTGGTGAGTCCGCGAAGGAGGAGGTCGGCGGCATTCACGAGCTCGACGCCCTTCATCACAAATCCCACGTGGAGAAGTCTGCCCCCCGCTCCGGCCGCGCCGACCGTCTGCACACGGCTTCCTTCCTGACAAATGTGGAGGATGTGATGGTGGTGGATATGGGATACGAGGGCGGCCGACAGTTGGGCAGCGCCGACGACGAGGAGGCCGAGGACGAGGACGAGGACGTGTACAACGACGACGAGGACGACGAGGACGACGAAGAGGCTGTCGGTGCGCGTCATTCCGTGGGGGCAGCGCGTGAGCACTCTCTCAAGCCGATGGCGGCAGGCCCGACGATTGGCGTTGGCTTTGTCCGGCAGTCGCAGCACGACACGTCGTTCCGCGATGTCATGAAGCTCGGCTACGAGTTCGAGGACGCCGGCGGTGTCGCACTCCTCGTGACGTGGATGAAGTATGTGCTGTTGCCGAACCCCACCGAGGCCATCGCCGTCGGTGCGCGCCTCGACCTCACCGGCACGGCGACGACAACGCAGGCCACACTCTGCGCGACGGCGGACCCGCGTCTTCGCGATCAGGCCCCGTCGCGCGCCCCGCCGCTGCAGGAGTCGCACCTTTTTCGTCAGCTGGACATGCTCGTCGCGCTCTTCGGCGTCGTGCGGGGGCTCATTTTGGGCAGCGAGCACACCGAGCGCGCCTTCGTTGTGGCCGGTGGTGTGAGCGTGCTGCTGGAGGTGGCCGAGGCGCTCGCGGTGGCGAGCAACGCGCTTCTGCCGATTCCGGAGTGCGATGACGCCCCTCTCAATGCACCCGAGCGCACACAGCAAGCACAGACACAACAACAACAACAACTACACGCGGACCCGCACGCGTCTCCGGCAGCGCTGGCTCGCCTCAAGGCCGCGCTGTCGCTGGCGATGATCCGCGACCCGACGCCGGTTGCCGCCGCCGCTCGCGGCGATCGACGCGCTATCGAAGATCGTCAGACCGCCTTTGCGGGGGCGCTGCGCTACGCACTCGCACTGCTCGCCGATCTCCTGTACACGAGCGAGCAGGCGTGTCAAGCCTTGCTGCGCTGGCGCAGTCGCCGTATTGAAAAGTACGCCCTCAGCACGGGTGGCGCGACGGCGGTGAAGACGACACACGATGTGTTCATGAACGCTGTCCAGCTGCTCATTTCACTCTGGTCCACCGCGCTGGGCGGCTCACACGGCGCGAGCTCATCGGAGTCGGCGCACCCATCGGCCACACGGACCGCATCGTCACCGACTGCTGGTGCGCCACTCGCGGGTCTTGAGGTGATTGGTCTCCGCGTGCGCACAGCCGCCTGCGCGCTGCTGCGTGAAGAGTACGTGCGTCGTTTCTTGCGGACAAAGCTGACCTTGTTGTACCCTGAGGATGCCGCCGATATTCTGTCCGCGGAGGGCAGTGCGTTCGACGAGGGGACGGAGGACGAGGCGGCCGAGCGGCGACGGTTGCGCCAGACAACAAGTGGCGGTGGTGGTGCTGGTCCGAGCGACGAGCCCATGGCCGTCGAGCCTGGCCTTGTGGACGCGACCGCAGCGCTGCTCAGCACGCTCGACATGGTCGAACTCTTCCGGTACTACCTCTACAGCACAGGGCAAGACGAGGTCCTGGACGCCTTTCCGGAGGAGGGGGAGGAGGGGGAGGACGAGGCGAAGACACCCAACAACAGCGGCTCCAAGGGCAGCCACAGTGGGCCAGCCTTTCAGTGGCATCTTGCCGACCACAACGACAACAACAAGAACATCGAGGAGGAGAACGAAAACGATGAAGAGGAGGAGGCAGAAGAAGAAGATTCCGTCGCCGGCGCCGCCGCGATCGACCGCCTCGACGTGCGTGTCTTGCGCCGTCGCGCGCGTCACCAGGGGAGCGCTGGTCGAACGGTGGAGAGCCTCGTCGCCGTCCTCCGCAGCCGCGAGAAGGCGCACTGCTTGTACACGCTCGCCGTCCATGTGGCGATGAGCGATCGCGTCAGTGAGCGCCGTCGTCAGCGGCAGCTCGGCCAGCTTCTGCGTCGTGCCCTTGGGCTCGGTGAGAAGGTGTACAGTTGTCTGGCATCGCTCGGGTTCGAGCACTTGATCTCGCATGCTACCGCCACCGGCGGCACCGTTGGCCGTGATGGCACGTCTTACGCCGCGGACAACAGCGCCTCCCAAGCGGGCCTCGCCCATGGAGACGGTGACGACGATGACGCCGCGGTGGTGTCCTTGTCACCGTCAGAGCGCTCGCATTTGATCAGCATCGCGGCCCTGCCCGCGCTGTGCATGGACGAGCTCTGTGTGGCGATGGCCGCCGTCGCCGCGGTCTTTTACGAGGACGTGGCGTCGACGGGCAAGCGTCCGCGGCGGGCGAGCGCGGCCACGATGGGCACGATGCCGCAGAGCCCTCGCAGCCAGACGGTGCCCTCGTTGCCGATTTTGCAGCCGCCGTACTCACCGAATGCGGCCGGGACTTCGGATGATGTGGAGACGGACAGCAAGACGCACAACAGCCTTCAAGGGGATCGCGCGTCGGACGCCGCGGCGAGCACCACCACCGCCACCACGCGCATGCGTCCGACCTCCCCAGATCGGCGCTGTCTGCAAGGTGTGCTCACCGATGTCTACGCGCGCGGTCACGAGATTAGTCAGCTCGTGCACCTCGGTCACGAGGCCTCGGAGACGCAGGAGCAACAACTCTACGATCGCTTCCTCGTCACGCGCCTGAAGCAGCCCGTGCGGGTCATGCACGGAAACACGCAGACCTTGCTTGCCCAGCGCGACGCCACCTACGGGGCTGTGCACGAGACCTCGACGCGTCATCACAGCCACAGCGCACGTCCACGCGGCAGTTCACAGACGGGCCGACGTCGGAGCAGCGACTACATGGGCGATGGGCCGCATGTGGTGGTGCCGCTCTCTCCCGGGGCCTCCTCACGCACGATGCCGACGGCTGTCGATCCGGGCATGTCCGCCCTCGCGAATCGCCTGGCCGCGCGCATGACGCAGTCCCAGCGCGAGCAGGAGGCGCGCCAACTGCTGCAAAGCCTTTCCGGTGCCCCGGCCACAGCAGCGGCGGCGGCGGTGGTGACCTCGGGCGACTCCACGCGCTCCCTACCACGACAGCCGCCGGCCACGGCCGCGCGCGACATGTTCCTCTCGGCGAGCTCGCCGTTTGCGCAGCAGCTCGCGATGGGGGCCTCGGGTCGACCGCGCGGGACGGGTCCGTTGAGCACGGGAGGGACGGCTGGCGGCGCACGCTCGGCCACGACGGCGGCTTCTTCGCTGACGTCGCAACCGCCCTTGGGGACGTGGACAGCGCCGAGCGGCATGTCGGCGGCGAGGACCACCACCGCGGTGGTACCGCGCGCGCCGCAGCCACCGCCGCCGTCACGTGCGCGTGCCTTGGTGAGCCAGCGCCGGAAGAAGGAAGAGATGGTGCGCAACAGTCTCAAGCGGCTGCCGCAGCAGCAGCGCGACATGAAGCCACAGGATGCGTCAACGGTACTCGTGGATGCCGTGCTGAAGGATGCGCGGCACACCTCGTAAGCCTCGCTGAGCGAGCGTGATGCGTGTTTGGTATTCATTGTTGTTGTGTTCATTGTGTTTTTTTTTGTGTGTGCGTGTTCATTGTGTTTGTTGTGTTTGTTGCGTTCCACGTTGATTCTTTCGATGTAATCTTAAACGGGCACCACGGAGGTGGTTGCCTTTTTGCTCGTTGTGTTTCCACCTCCTTGTCAACATGTACATCTGTATGGTAGCGGACTCCAGCTTTCGCGCGAAGTCCCACACGAAAACGAAAACATGCGCTTGACGCAGTCCTTGGTGCTTTCATCAGTCTCAGCCACGGAAAGTTACGCGCTTTTGTCGTGCCAGTGCGTGGTCGGTGGGCACATTTCTCCCTCTCTCTCTCTCTCTCTCTCACACACACCTCGGTCGCAAGTTATGCGCAGAGTGAAGGATAAGAGAAGAAAAAGAATGTGTCCTCGTTGCTGAATATTTGCCTTTGTTCGCCGTGCGGTCCTCATGCCTTGCACTCGCATACACAGCGCAGTTTTTGGTCTCTCCCTAGTCGGTGTGTACACGCCTGTGAGTTGTTGCCATGGTTCATGCCTTAGTTTTCACACACACACACACGTTCCCATAATCACCATCAACCTTCCTCTCCACAACTTTCTTCTCTACTTGACTTCGTCTTTCCGCATTGTATGTCGGGTAGCTTTGATTTGAGGTGACTGTGGAGAGCTGTCATCCCCCTTCGTTGTGGTTGCTGTTGTTGTTGTTGTTGTTCGCACTGGGTAAATACAAAAAAAAATAGATTCATCTTAATCATGTTGCGCCGTCTGTTTGTGCGTGGTTGCCGACCCCATCGTCCCTTGAGTGGGCTGCGCGCGGTGCCGCTGGCAGGCGATGTGGACGTCACGTCGGCGCTGTCTCTGTGCACGCGCCACACCTCGAGCGGCAGCGATGAGCCCACGACCGACTCCAGCCAAGGTAGCGGTTCTTCGCCCAGGCAAACGTTTCGGACGGAATCGCCCTTGCTGAAGTATCACCTCGAGGAAGAAACCAACACGATCCGCAGCAGCCCCCGTCCTTTCCCCCGCACCCCTGCGGAGATCATCGCCTTCAAGAAGAAGATGCTCGCAACCTTTCCGCCGGCGTTTATTCGCAACGTCAGCATCGTGGCGCATGTCGATCACGGCAAGACCACCCTCACAGACGCGCTGCTGCGACGCGCCGGACTGCTCCCGGCCGAAGGGGCGACCGGCACCTTCACGGATCGCCTCGCCGTCGAAAAGGAGCGCGGCATCACCATCAAGGCGCAGACGTGTTCCGTCTTCTTGACGCGTCCCAACCCGGACACCGGCGCAGGCGAGGAGTTCCTGTTGAACCTCATCGACACGCCCGGTCACGTCGATTTCCAGTACGAAGTGTCGCGCAGTCTGAGTGCGTCCGAGGGAGCGGCGCTGCTCGTGGATGTCTCTCAGGGTGTGGAGGCGCAGACCATGACGCAGTTCTATGCCGCGCTGGAGCAAGACTTGACGCTGCTGCCGGTCCTCACCAAGCTCGATCAGGTCCTCACGGACGATGTCGTGGATGCTGTGCTGCAACAGCTCGAAGACAGCACGGGGCTTCTGAGGCGTGAAGTTGTCTTGACGAGCGCCAAGTCGAAGCAGGGGATGGAGGCTGTCTTTGAGGCGATTATTGACCGCATTCCACCTCCGCAAGGGCGAGAAGGGTTCTCGGACTTGAAGCAGCTCCCGGTCATGCACCCGGATAGCGCGGAACGGAAGCAAGCCGAGGACGCGCTCGTGCCGCTGCGAGCACTGCTCTTCGACTGCTGGACAGCACAGAGCAGCGGTCTGCAAGGCAACGCTGCGCGACACAGTGCCGCCTCGACTTCCACATCGTCATCATCGTCATCATCCGCGGCCACGAAGAGCGCCGCCGGTGCGCTGCCCTCCGCCGCGGCGCTCATTGATGCCGACGGTGTCGCGGTCAACGAGGACGGTGTGTACGGCCTGGTGCGCGTCGTGGACGGCACCGTGACCCCAGGCACCGTCGTCACATTTTTCCACTCGCGCGGACGGCATGAGGTGCGCGAGGTCGGCATCTTGCACCCCAGCCTGCATCCCACCGCGGCCCTGACGGCCGGGATGGTCGGCTACGTCTTCCTGCCAGGTCTGCAGAAGAAGGACATTCAGATGGGTGACACACTCTGCTCGCTGCCCACACGTCGCTTCACGCTCGCGCCGCGCACGCCATCGACGACAACCACAACTGCGTCAGACGCCGCGGACAGCGAGAGCGAAAAAACGGCCAGTAGCACCTCGACCGAGGACGCGACGGAGGTGAATCCTTTTCAGATTCTGCCCATTCCCGGTTTCAAGCAAGTGCAGCCCGTCGTCTTTGGCGGCTTCTACCCCGACGAGGGCGAGCTGATCACGCAACTCCGCGAGGCCGTCGATTCCCTTTGCATCAACGATCCCTCCGTGACGGTGGAGACGTTGCAGTGTCAGGCGCTCGGAGCCGGTCTCCAGCTCGGCTTCCTCGGTCTGCTGCACATGCAGGTCTTCAAGGAACGGCTGCTCTCGGAGTTTGGCCAGAACGTGCTCGTGACGCCGCCCCAGGTGCAGTACATGTGCGTCGAGCACGGTGGGGACCCCGATGATCCTCGTCAGCGCCACAGCCTCACAGTGCAGAACTGGCGCTGGCCGCACGAGGGCATTGCCGTGTACATGGAGCCCATTGTGCACGCCACGATCCTGACGCCTAAGGATTACTTCAACCCGATCAATCAGGCCGCGCTCATGTCCTTCCGCGGGGAGCAGACCGACATGCGCGTGGTCGATGACGCCCGGATTATGGTGCGCTACCGTATGCCGCTGGCGGACCTTGCCCGAGGTTTCTTCATGACGGTAAAGAGTGCCTCGCACGGCTACGCCAGCCTCGACTACGATGATGCGGTCTACACCGCCGCTGATCTCGTCAAGGTCGACATTGTCATCAACAAGGCGAAGATCTCCGCCCTGTCCCTCATTTGCCCGCGCCACGAGGCGCACACGCAGGGCAAGCGCATCCTCAGCTCACTCAAGGACAGCCTCGTGCGCTCCTCGGTGGACTTGCCTCTGCAGGCGATTGTCGGGAACAAAATCATTGCCCGTGAGACGATCAAGGCGTACAAGAAGGATGTCACAGCCAAGATCCACGCTGGCGATATTTCGCGGAAGCAGAAGAAGTGGAGCGATCAGAAGAAGGGGAAAGAGAGGATGGCCCGTCGCTCCGTGGGCACGGTGACGCTTGATCAATCGGTCCTGGCCGCTGCGATGGGCGCGACGACCATGAAGTGAAACGTGACCGGGTGGTGGTTGGGCTGGTTGTGGTGGTTGCGTTTGGTTCCCGTGATAAGTGTTCGATGTTGACGCGTAACAAAAAAAAAATACGAAGAAGAACGAGAAAAGCACATGGAAGAAGTTCCATTTCTCCGATTGTTGAGACTGCGCAGAAGAAGAAAAAAAGACGATAATGTGGCACATGTTCACATTCCCGCTTCATTCGCTTTGGTCCTTCTGCGTTGTTGTTTCTTCGACTTTCTCTTTCCTCCGTCTTTGGCTCTGTGGCCTCATCCATCATTTCCCCTCCTTCTCACACACTCTTCCTCCTCTTCCTACTTTTCGTGTCTGTGTCTGGTATCTACCGGTATGTGTTTTGCCGTTCAACCATCGGCTGTCAAAAAAGCTTCACTCTCTCCCGCCACATTTTCTTTTACCGACAATCTTTCAACAACAACACAAACAATGCAGCGCCTCGCTTGCCTTGCCCCCGCCCGCCGCCTGGTCGCGTTCGCCGCTGCCACGGCCGCCGTTCGCTGCTACGCGAGCCCCCAGTACGTGAACAAGAAGGCCGCCAAGAAGGTCCTTGACAGCGACGATGAGCGCTGGCTGGAGGCCGAAATCGATGAGAACATCAACACCCCTGAGGAGCGCTACGCGCACGACAAGGATATCGAGCGCATGCGCCGCCTTCTCCGCCACCTCGACGACAAGCACGAGGATGCCCTCGAGGATGCCGTGAAGCAGCGCGATGCCAAGATTGACGAGCTCAACGCGCAGATGGCGAGCATCCGCTCTCAGCTTGACAGCCTTCGCAAGCAGTAAAAAAAGGGCACAAAACCACACACACAAAAAAAAAAAAAACAGAGCATCACTGCAATGCGCGAGGACAAAAATAATGAAAGAGTGAGCAAGAAACATGTTTTCTCTTTCTTTTTTTTTTTTTGCTCGACGCACGTTGCTCGTGATGCACCCAAAACAGTTCAAGCAAACTACACAAAACACTCCAGAACAAGTAGAAAAAATGCATAAAACAGTGACGGCGCGTAGTAGGATACTCATATTCCCTCTTCAAAAAATGAAAACAAGTCAAGGATGCGTGAAGGTGAACTTTACGAACTGTCGAGAATACTTGCTACTCAGTACTTGCTCTCTTTCTAGTTTCTTTCCTTTGTTTCGCTTGTCTAGTCTTCTGTCTTCATATTTTTTGTTTTTCTCCGCGTGTTTTTATATCCTTGTGTGTGTCTGTGTCTGTTTAGTTCCTATTTTTCCTCTCCTCTCCCTATGCTGTACTCCTCTCAGACCCTTTTAAAAAGAAGAAAAATGCAGAAGGAGTCCTTCGCGGTTGACGCTCACGGTGAAAAATGAGGTCACGAAGAAAGCAGTAAAAGAAAAAGAGAAGAAAATGGGGAAGAAAATTAGTTGACGAAAAAAAAGGGTAAAATCAAAGCTCTTTCTACAGCCTTTCTGGCATGTAGTGGAAGAAGTAGACTCAACCATAGCCGGGTTCATTACTTTTCTTCTCTCCTTACGTACGCTCACGGGCCTCAACGATGACACGTCGGAGACGGCAACAAAAAAAACAAGTGAATAAAACAACTTGGCAACCCCCTGTCAAAAACGGCAGAAGTAATCGTTTACAGACAGAAAACAACAACAGGGAGAAGTGGTTCCTGAATGTCGAATGCTGCGTGGGATACGGAAAAAAAAAAACTTCCGATTCCGGCACACACTCTTCATGTGCGTAGAACGGGCCGAAAAGGCTCATTGTGTGCACTGCTTTTTGTTTTACGCAGCGTACCTCGCACGCAACGTGAGTTCGAGTGCGCATGAAAAAAAAAAACGATGGGCAACACTGGCAGGTGCGCCAACGCACAGCTCACGTGGTTGCTCGTGCACATGTTGTGGAAAGCTTCATTTCATCTCGCACTCTTCATTCACTCCCTTTCACATCCTCCTTTGCTTTTCTCTGCTGTCCTTCGTTATTTCTCTTCTTCTTCTTTGTGTAAGTGCGCAGCTCTTTCGTTGTTTCTTTCTTTTCTCTCGCTCTTCATTTGAGAGGTTCATCGTGTAGCACCATGAAGAGCACCGTGCAGCACATGTGGCGGGAAACGGCCTGGCACCTGTCTTTTCTCCCGTCCGTCGGACCGACCGTCGCCGAGAACTGGACGGCGCTGCTCGAAGGCCTGGATAGCGTTGGCTATCAGCGCGTGGGGCAGTTCCTTGAAGCCTTCGACACTCCGACAGAGGCAGTGCCATCCGCCGCGCTGCCCGACGCGCTCAAGGCAGTGCTTCAGCACGAGGCCCAGTCCACCCCCTCTGCGGTGCCGGTGCCGCTGTCGACGCCGACGTGGCCGCAGCTGTTCAAGACCACCTGCGCTGCCTCGCCGGAGACCTCCTTGGCCGCTCACTGCCGCGACGTGATCGCGCAGGCCTCCGCGTGGATGGCCACCGCCTCCTCCGCCTCCCCTTCTTCGGCTTCTTCGTCCAAGCCGGCTGCCGCCCCAACTTGTTTTCACCAGAGCGGTGCACTGCGCTTTTCGTTGTTTGCCGAGCTCGCGGCGTCATCGGACACGCCGCACGGCGGTGCTGGCCTGGCTGTGTTTGCGCTGCTCCCCCCGGAGGGGGCGGCGCCGACCGATGCCGCGGCCTTGGTCGCGTGCACGGCCGCCTGGCGCGACGCCCGTCTCTACGCCGCTCTCCTTCTTCACCAGCACCACGTCTGTGGACGGGCAGCGAGTGGAGGCCTCGAGACACTGGCCCGCTGGCTTGCTCGCTACATCCACCTCAAGACGACGACGACCACTACGGCCACCACCACCACCACCACTGGCAGCAACGCGCGCGTGGAGGGGGCTGTCTTGCGTCCGGCTGTTGTGTACGGTGTCATTGCCGGTGTACTGGAGTACACGCTGGCCGCCGCACGGACGTTGCCACGCCATCGCAGTGCCGTCTTGCGAAGCTGGGTCGGTGCTGTGGCGGCCTCCGCAGCCGCGGCAACGACAACGACAACGACGACAACGACGACAACGACGACAACGACGACAACGACGACAACGACAACGACGACAACGACGGCCGAGGCGGCCACACGTCCCACCGTGGCGGTGAGCTCGTGCATGGTGCAGGAGGAAGCCATCATGACAACGTCCGCGATCTTGCTGACAAAGTTGGTCACGTACTGTCACGTATACGAAATGGAAGTCGCCCCGAACACGGCGTCGTCGGCGTCGGCGTCGGCGTCCGTTGTGGCGCTACTGTGCAGCACGCACGTGGTGCATTGCGTGCAAGAGCTTCTCTTCAGCCTTGTCCTCGGCGACAGCACACGCACAGTGCCACCTCGCCCGACACCGACGACCCCCTCCGCGGCCGCGACCAAGTCGAATGCGGGCATGCGTCTGCTCGCCAGCCCATCGGACGATGGCCATGCGAGCCTTTATCCTCTCGTCGTCACGGCGCGTGGTTTGACGCTGAATGAAGCAGATGCCGTTGTGCAGCTCTTCTTTCCGGCTCTGCTCCAGCAGCTCGGGTTCGAATGGCCGTGGTCGGCTCTTCTGCGCTTTTTGCGTCAGCTCGGCAAGCACCAGCGTGTGCCCGTCGCGCTGACCCCCGCCACGCAGAGCAGCACTGGCGGCGGTGCAGAGGTGGTGGTGGTGGTCGACGACGCCGACGCCGCCGCGACCGTGACTTCCACTGTCGCCTGGTCTAGTCAGTTGTTGATGGAGACCCTCCTCACCGCACTCGCGCGTCGCACGTACCCCGGTCGTCTGCACAATCTTCTTCCTGGCAGCTACACACCGCTGCTGGAGGCTCTCGGCCTGCTGCCGACGGCCTCGCCAGCAGCGACATCGACAAGGACGACAAGGACGATGATGGATGGTGGGAGCCGGCACGCGGGTCTGGACCACGAGGACCCTGCCGGGGCGGACGATGGCACCGCGCGCGCACATGCTGCCTTGTTTGAGTTCCCGCTCTACTATCAGGCAGCCGGTCAAGCGTTGGTTGAGTACTTCACGCAGTGCGAGGGCATCGGCGGCCGCGGGGTGCGTGCGTCCGAGACGGAGCAGGTGCTGGAGCGGGTCACGGCCTCGCTGCCTGTGCTCGTGCAGCTGCGTGCACGCGGCGTCAGCGGTGGCGAGTCGGACAGCGCGAGTGCAGGCGGCGCCAGCGGTACCTTGTCTGCCCGTCGTGTCGACGCACTGCAGTGTCGCTATCGTGCAGAGGTGCTGCTGGCGGCGGTGATTGTGCACACGCAGCTGGAGACCGCGAGCCACGTGCAGATTCTCCTGCGTGCGGTTGGGCCGCTGCTCGGTGCGCTCTGTGCGCGTGTGCAGCAGGCCGGGGGCGGCAGTTTTCCCATGCTTGTCCCGGCCATGGCCGGCGAGAACCTCGTCGGCCACCGCGCCACGCAGCTGGTCTTCACCGGCGAGGCCGCCATTCTGCTCGATCAGGTCGGCTATCAGTTTTACCCGTTGGAGTGGCTGCCCACCATGGCGGCTTTTTATCAGCAGCGTCAGTCGCAGACATCGTCGGCGTCGACAACAGCGTCAACGTCGATGACAGCCTTGACGGCACTGCCGTACTCGCTCTGGGCAGCTGTGGCGCACCAACTGGCGATTGATCTGCGCATCGATGCCTCTCAGGCGGCCAGTGCCTCGGCACGGTCCTGCCTTCCATGTGGCGAACGAGCAGCGGTGGTGCTGCCGAGCTTCTCCGCGAGCGCGTCGGGGAGCGCCACGCGGGCCTCCCTTTGGGAGTACGTGGAGGGCCCCATCGCTGCCGCTGCCGTGCGCCAGGCGCAGCACGCGCACCAGCACGACCCATCCGGGGCGTCGTGGAAGCGGGCCGATCGATTCTTTCTGACGCTGATGCACACGGTGTCCTTCTTGACGAGTCACTTATCCTCCTGCGATCTCGAGGGTACGCTCGCCGTTGCCGTCACGCGCCGGCTGGGCAACAACCGCTCCAACGCGGGCGGCGCCCTCGCGCTTATGCCGCCGACGTCGTCGTCGACTGTGGCTGATCGGGTGCGTCACTTTTTTAGCCACTCGCATGTCTTGGAGCAGCTGTACGTGGACGTGACCAAGGCGGAGAAGGAAGACGACGACGTGGTGGCACATGCAGGGAGCAAGCGCAGCCGTGCTGAGGACGACGCCGCGGCTGAGGACGACGTCGAGGCGTCTTCGTCGGAAGAGCACGCCCAGCTCGCGAAGCTCCTGCTGCGTGAAGGCGCCACATCCTTCTTTGACGTGTTTCTGGAGATGCGTGACTTTCTCCTGGCCCTCGCCGGGGCGTTCCTGCCGTCAACGCGCGTGCTGACGGTGGCGATGCAATCGTGCTTGCGTGCGGCGCCGCTTCATCGTCTTCAACAGGTCAGCGCGTCCTCACGTTCGTCGGAGACGACGGCGGCCCAGACGCTCTCGCAGCGCCTTCTTCTCGCCGGCTGGAAGTGGGCGGCAGAAGCGGAGCTGGGCGGCGCGGCGACCACCGATCGTCTGCGCGTCCTCCAGACGCTCGAACACGAACAGCAACAACAACAACAGTCTGATCTGTCTTCGGCCTCTGCTTCTGCGCTGCGTGCGCGCTGGTGGGTCGCAGTGGCCTCCTGCTTCAACAGCGCGACCCTCGACGCGGTGCCGCTCGCCCGTCTCGTCCTTCGACGTGCTGTCGCGCGACTCGTGGAGAAGACCGCGCACCGGCAGTACACCGCGCACCTCATGCACCACGCCGTGCACGGCGGCGGCGGCGGCGGCAGCAGCGTTGGCCGACGCGCAGGGACATTCAGCGAGATGGACGGCGACGGTCCTGACCCGCTCCTCGTGCATCAGTGGCTCGAGTGTGTGGACGTGCTGCCTTTGTTGGGGCTGGGCGTGGACGAGGCGGCGCTGCGCACGGTGTCCGAGGCGCGTGCGCGCGTGTCGCCGTCGCTGTGGTTGTGGGGCTCGCCCTTCACGAGCGAAGCCAATGGCTGGTGAGCGCGCGTGTGAGAAGGCGGTAAACGAAACAAAAGAAGAAAAAGGTATAAGGTGTTTGTTGTTTGGTGCGAAGTCTTCCCGTTTAATAATGTCTTGGTGTACCCTCAACCTCCTTTTGGTGGCTGTTGATGCTGTGACTCTCCTTTCCAGCGACTAGACTCACAAATGTTATCCCACAACTCTCACGCATATTGGCGTTCCCTCTCTTTCTCTCCCTACTGTGGTTGTTTTTTTCTCTCTCTCTATCCCTCTGTGTACACTCCCCGTGGAGAACACATCATTATCATTGCGCTAGTCAGCGTTACGTCCCTGTATTGTCCTTTCCTCTCCATCACTCTCTCCCTTTCTCACTTTCCCAACACTTCTCTTTTCGTTTCCCTTTTGCTTTTCTTCTATTGTGAGTACGCGGTCACGTATAGAAGAAGGAGAAATCCCCTTGGTGTCTCTTTTGTTGCCCACTCGAGTGTGTGCGTGTGTGTGTGCGTGTACTTGCCAGTATTCTTTTTTTGTTTTCATTCTTTCCACTCCGCATCGCTTGGCCGGAAGTACGCCGTCCAGCTCATAGAATCGTTCGCGCGCTCATCTGCACGCACACCGAGAGAGACTCCGTGTGAGCGAAGCCGCGCACAGAAACCTATACACACATATATTTGTTGATACACACAGTTACCATTGTACTCGTGTTGTTGTTTTTTTTTCCTTCTCTCTCTTTTCCATTTTCTAGTGCCTCGCACGTCCAGGACAGGTCCATGTCAAGCTCAGCGAGTTCTCCACGTCCGGGCGAGGATCTGGATGGTGCGGCGACGCCCGCCACGCCGACCAGAACGGCCTCCACACGCTCCCAGCCCGCCCTGAGTGTTTCGGAGCTCCGTGCGGCCCTTCAGCAAGAGCTGCGCCACAACGGCGTCCTCAAGGATCTGAAAACACAACTCCGCGGCAGCGTCCTGACGGAACTCATGAAGAAGCAAAAAGCCGTCGCGCTCTCCCCTGCGCACCGTCATCGTGCCGAGCCCGAGGCCGCCGCTGACGACGGTGATCTCGAGGCCTTTGAAGCCGCCCGTCGTCGTGGCGATGGCCACCCACGCCGAAGTGCCACCGCTGCGGCTGCGGCACCGTCGTCTGCACCGGCCATGGCCAGCTGGGCGAGTCGCGTGTCCGATGCACTCGTGGAGAACCACCTCCGGCGCACCAGTCGTGCCATGTCCTTGTCGATCTTTTCGACCGAGGCCGAGGTGGCGCCGCTCAGCGCGATGGGTGCCCCCAGCGAGGAGGAGCAGTACTTGAAGCGGCTGCTCCGCTGTGGCGACGGCGGCGTCAGCGGCGAGCGCGACGGTGTCGAGAGCGCGCTCGGCGGGACGCGTGGCAGCGCGCAGAGCTTGCTTCAGCAGCTCGTGGAGGCGCGTCTCTTGATGAGCAATGTCGCCCTGGATGGGGAGGCCGCGAGGCATCGGCACAGCTGCAGCACGCAGACGGACGACACCACACAAAGCGAGGCGACCAATCCGCTGACCTCGATGGAGTGCCGACTGGCTGCCGTGGATGCCAAGTACGCCCTCACCTTCTCCCAGCTCCGCCAGAACGGCGCTGAGCAGAACAGCACCTTCTTCACCCGCAGTGAAGTCGAGCGGCGGCTGCAACAGTACCGCCAGGACATCCATGCGCAACTCGCGAGCGAGTTCCAGGCCAAGTACAAGGCCTTTGAGCAGGGCAAGCTGCAGGAGGCCAAGGCGGAGCAGGCGGCGCGATACGAAAACTTGGTGCAGATCCGAACGGAGGAGTGGCGCGAGAACGAACGCAGCCTCGTGGTGAAGGTCGAGCAAGAACGGCAGCGCCTCGCCCTCGCGCGCGAAGATGTGGAGCGGCAGAAACTCGCCCTGGAGCGTCGCCAGCGTGAGGCCGGCGAGCTCGTGCAGGACCATGAAGTTGCCTACAATGACCTCCAGGCGCAGCTGCGCGAGCTGAAGGAGAAGTGTCGCCTGCTTCACCTCCAATCCAGCAAGTGGGAGGAGCTGTGCGGCTCGCGTCTGGTCGAGCTCGAAGCGGCCAAGAGTCGCGAGATTCGTCGTGTGGAAGACATGCGGCGCATGCAAGCTGAGTTTTCTGCGGAGCTGCGCCTCAAGGAAGAAGACGTGGCACGACTGCGCTTCCGCGTGCGCACCTTGATCAATCAGCAGGGCCCTCCTCCGACAGCCTCCACAACTATGGGCGGGGCCGGCGACGCGACCGCGCGTGACGACGCGGCCGCGATGACCGGCGCGAGTCGCATGCAAAACGACTTGTACAATGTGCTCGTGCGCACCGAAGAGCTGCAGCGTAATGCCGTGCGGCAGCAGCAGCAGAGCTGGGAGCAGGCATGGAATGCACGCGAGGCCTACCCGGCGCCGCCCGTTCAACAGACCGGGTCCACGGCGACAGGGATCGCGGCCGAGGCCGGGACGGCTCCACCACCGCATGCACACCCGGCCTCATCACCGGCGTCTGTCGCCATCCCTGCGGCTTCGGCTTCGGCTGTCGTCCCAACCGCTGGCAGCCACGCGAGCGGGTCGCCAGCCCCGGTCTCGCCGATTGCCGCGGCGACAACACGTCTGTCCAGCCACAGCGGCAGTCGCGATGAGCGTGAGGCCCTGCACTCCTCCTCGGCGGTGCCCGCGGCTGCGACCGCCGTCTCCGCCGCTCCTGTGCCTGTGCCTGTGGCGGCACGGACGGTGACCTCCTCGACGTCATCGGCCTCTGCGCCACGTCTGGCGAGCGGTCAGAGCAGCCACGACGGCAGCCAACCGCGCCCTTCTGCCGAGGCCGTCGCCGCCCACACGCATCCGTCATCGTCGTCGCCGTCCGCGTCGCCGTCGGCCTCCTCCACACCGAGCAAGCCCGTCGACGCGGCGGATACGGTTGAAGGGCGGCCCGCATCATCTTTGGCGTCGTCTGCGACATCGGTGCACGCGTCTGGCGCATCAAGCCCCGCGTCATCCGCCGCGCATGACCACGACAACGACGACGGCGACCACGCGGAGGAGGCTGAAGAGGCGCACACAGCCTGGGTGGAGGCGGTGGAGGCCGCCCTGACAGAGGAGGCTGCGGCTCGACAGACTGTGGAGGACGACGAAGACTCTGCCCGCGGCGGCATTCAGTGGTCGGAAAATTCACAGCGTGATGTCTTGCGCTCGCAGGAGGCGGAGCGTGCCCAGCAAGACGGCTCCGGTGGGGGACCGCGTACGCTCGGCTTCATTGACCAGATGGAGCAGCAGCGCGCGCAGGAGGCTCTGCAGCGTGACAATGTCATTTACCGCGATGACGACGACGAGGATGACTCCATTTTATTTGGCGGCAAGAGCGATGGCACCGACGAGTCATTCTAAAAATAGGATTGCGTTGTTGCTTTGTTTTTGTTTTTCTTTCCTTCTCTTGTGCGCTGCCACCATTCATAGACTTGTGACGTTTGCATAGACACTCATTTCTCTACTCGTTGATGTTGTTGTGGCCATGTGGGTGCGCGCGTTTGCACCTCAATTTTTATTTCTCCTTGTGTGTGTGTGTATGTATGTGTGTGACTGTGCTGAAAGACGAGCCGGTCAGGAGGGTGGCGTTGCACGCTGCGAAGTGACGCGATCGGCTGCTCTTTTGCACTGATGTCGTCGTGCACGTACGGTCAATGGCTCTTAGCCGAATAGACATGTTTCCAACGGAATAAAGATGGCAACAAGAACAAATAAAAAGAAAAAGAGGTTCAAGGAACAGGCGCGTATTGCTTCACGTGTTCTTTTTCACGGCACAAGTCGTTGTTCTTGTGGATACCCCGATTCCTCTCTCTCTGTATTTTTTAAAACTCTGGAGACGAATTTGTCTGGGTGCGCTGTCGCTTGTCAGTCAAGTGCGCAAAGAGATGAGAGAAGGACTGCTTTCCCTCCGGAAATTGTTTCACGTCATTCTCCGCATCGCACTTGTTGACCCAGCTCACACATTTCCTTTTTTCCCTCCATTGCCTTCCATTGCTTTCCATCTTCCATTGACATTTTGCATGTCCGTCTGTATTATTCTTTTTCTACGAAGGATCACGAGAATCACACGAATAAATAAAGTCAATACCATAGCCACAACCAACAACACAAAACACAAAGCAAAGCAAGACCAAAGACAAAATGAAGTCTAACGCCATCACCTCTCTCTTTGGGATCAAGTACCCGATCATCCAGGGTGGCATGGTCTGGTGCAGCGGGTGGGAGCTCGCCTCCGCCGTCAGCAACGCCGGTGGTCTCGGCATTATCGGTGCCGGGTCGATGCCCGTGGACGTGTTCCGCCAGCACGTTGATAAGTGTCTCGCCGCGACTGACAAACCCTTCGGCGTGAACCTCTCGCTGATGGCCAAGGACCTCGTCCCGTACGTGGAGTACGTGGTGGAGAAGAAGGTGCCCATCGTCTTCACGTCGGCGGGGAGCCCAAAGATGTGGACGGCGAAGCTGCAGGCCAAGGGCATCAAGGTGGCGCACGTCGTGCCCAGCGTGAAGCTCGCGCTCAAGTGCCAGGATGCCGGTGTGGACGCGCTCGTCGCGGAAGGCTTCGAGGCCGGTGGCCACAATGGCTTCGAGGAGATCACCACCATGACGTTGATTCCGCAGGTGCGCCAGGCCATCAAGCCCGGCATGCCGCTGCTTGCGGCCGGTGGTATCGGCAGCGGCTACGCCATGGCTGCGGCGATGGCGCTCGGCGCGGACGGCGTGCAGGTCGGCACCCGCTTCGCCCTCACCACGGAGAGCTCCGGCGCCGATGCCTTCAAGCAGCACTGCGCGAAGCTGAAGGAGTCGGACACAGTGCTGACCATGCGCTCCTTCATGCCCACGCGCATGGTGCTGAACGATTTTGGCAAGGAGGTGAAGCGCATTTGCGATGCGGGCGGCAAGAAGGACGAGGTCTACGCCTTCCGTCCGCGCGGCAGCACGCGCAAGGGCATGTTCGAGGGTGACATTGTGAACGGCGAGCTCGAGATTGGCCAGATTGCCTCTGCGTGCCATGAGGTGGAGCCGGTCAAGACTGTTGTGGATCGCATGGTGAAGGAGTACAACGAGGTCACCAAGAAGCTCGCTGCCACGCCCATGTGAAGAGGGCACGGCGACAACAATCTGAGACAATCTTAGCCCCTCTTGCGTGTGTCTCTTCCTTTGGTCAAGTCACCGACACGGCACAACGTGCACAAAAAAAAAAACATCATGAAAGTGTTTTCAACAGAGAGAATCGTAATGAGACTCGCTTGTTTGAAATGCATATTGGGACTACCGTAGCACACTCTTTTTCTTTTTTCTTTTTTTCACCCTATTCAATATTAGCCAAATGTGTGTAGTCACGCCACTTCTATGCAAGTGGATCACCCACAACAAACAAATACACTTAGCACTTTTATTCATGCGTGTGCGCTACGAAACCGTGTCTGTTGCTTCTTCACCATCTGTGAATCACCCTGTCTTTCTCTCCCGGCTCTCAAAAACACACTCCAACCACCCATTCTCTTTTCCGCATCACCTTTCATTTCTCACTGCTCCACTGGCTTCTTTTCACTGTAGATCCAAAGAAGCCCTTTAAAAGAAAAAACTTTTTGTGTTTTTGTCTCTCTTTGCTATTTTCCCTCATTTTGTTTTCGATTGCTCCGCTTTTTTTTTCTTCTTCTTGTTCCTACCTGGCACACACCCACTCGTGCCATCCCCTGTGTTTTTTTTGTTCTGTTTTACCTTTCGATCCATTTGTGTTTCTTTATTTCACGTCCACTCATTGTACTCTCACTCGCTCTCGCTCTCTCTCTTTCTGCGTGCTCAAACAAAAAAAAATGACCTTCGCCATTCGCAAGGGTTGCCTGAATTTCAGTCCTATCACTCTGCCCGACTCGGTGCTGGAGTGGACACGTGCGCACGTCCCGGCAGCGTGGCAGCAGAAGCGCAAGGCGCGCGACGAGGCCGATGGCGACGCCTATCACCTCACCATTGTGCCCCCGACGGACGCAGAGAAGCTCGCCTTTGCCGACGTGTTTCTCGCCAGCGGTGCCGACGGCTTCGGCATTGCGGAGGAAGATCTCGCCGCGCTCTACACGATCGGCGTCGTCCAGCGCAGCGATGTGTGCTTTGCCGTGTGTGTGTTTGTCGGCGGGCAGTGCGCGTTGCAGGCACTCGGTGCCGATGCCTCGGAGACAACCTTTCACGCCACGCTTGGGTTCGAGCAGAAGGACAACCACGAGATCGACAAGTCTTTCCGCGCGCTGACGCCGGCCAGCTTCATTTGCGAGGCGGAGGTGGAGAGGCTGGTGACGGACGCGATGGCGGCCCTGCGCTCCGGGCAGCGCGGGGCACGCTCGGAGCTGCTGGCGGTGTGCCGTGCTGTCGTGCGCCACCTGCACGAGACCGTGGACGGCACCAACTTGATGGTGCACAAGGCGTACATTGCGCTGTGCCTCAGCACCAACGAGGCGCGCGCGGACTCCCTCTGGGGCATGGTGAAGGCCGGGCACGTCGGCGCGGGGCTCGTCGCTCTTCACCGGCTCGGCCGCGATGACCTCGTCCTGACACTCCTCGAGGAGGAGGAGGGCCGTGATGTGATGGTGGAGTCGCGCGAGCAGGCGGTGACGCTCGTGGAGACGGTGAACGACATGTGCGCGGCGAATGGCAATCCGAACAAGCAGTGGGCCGTGCTCGCTGCCCGTCCCGCACGCGCAGCGGAGGCGTCAGCCGCGGTGCTGAAGCTGATGCGCACGCCGCTGAACTTCTCCGCGATTGTGCCCGGTCGCCTCTACGCGAGCGGCAACGTGCAGTCGAGAAACGCGGACTTTCTCCAGGCGATGGGCATCCGCACCATTGTGAACCTCATGGAGGCGACGGGCACGTCCCTGGCTGATCCGAAGAAGTACGCCTTCCGCTTTGTGCACGTCCCCGTCGTGGACCGCGAGTCGCCGTCCGACGCGCAGCTGCAGACGATCCTCGACGCCCTCGATCCCCGCCAGCACCCCGACGATGTCGCGATTGTGCACTGTCTCGGCGGTCGTGGTCGCACGGCGTTTGTCGTGCTCGCCTACCTCATGACCTTCCAGGACAAGTCCCTTGACGAGGCCTTTGCCGCCATTCAGTCGCGCGACACGATCCTGTCCGACTCCCAAAAAGAAGCGCTGCGTCGGCTGGAGGCGCGCCTGCAGGCAGGTCGGCCGCCGCCGGAGGAAACAGCGGAAGAGGGTGCAGAAGAGGAAGAGGCCAATGCCAGCGGTGAGGAGGAGGAGGAGGCGGCTGGAGGCGATGCGCTCTCCATCGACCCCGCCAAGGCGGGCAAGGCGCTGCGCA
Organism: Wallacemonas sp. Wsd; assembly: GCA_030849645.1. Classification (NCBI taxonomy): domain Eukaryota; phylum Euglenozoa; class Kinetoplastea; order Trypanosomatida; family Trypanosomatidae; genus Wallacemonas; species Wallacemonas sp. Wsd. The sequence goes on along the minus strand of JASANQ010001308.1, from coordinate 7,269 downwards.
AGTTCGATGCCATCATCCTCACGGGTCTGCCTGGGTCCGGCAAGTCGACCCTCGCGAAGCACCTCGCCGAGCACTGCCCTTTCATCCGACGCATCTCCCAGGATGAGAGCGGGCGGCAGGACGCGCTGAAGCAGCTGGGTAACGTCAAGGCCCGCGAGGTCGCACTGATCGACCGCTGCGCCTTAACCCCTGAGGAGCGCAAGGAGTGGCGTCCCGCGCGTGCGAAGAAGGTCCTGTGCATCTTCATGAACACGCCGATGGAGGTCGCCATCTATCGCGCCAAGCACCGCGTGGGGCACGAGACCTTGAGCGGTCCGTCCGCGGAACGGATCGTGCCGACACTGGCAAAGACCATGGTGCTCCCCGATGCGGCCAAGGAGGACTTTAGCGCGGTGCTGGTCCTGTCCGGGGAGTCCGAAGTGGCGTTCCAGGTGGAGAGCTGGGGGCTGCCGCCGTTGACGCCACCGGCCTTGGATGCACCGGCCATTGTGAAATTTCCGCGCACGCGCCATCTCATCAACCTCGGCGCCGCCTCGCGTGACGACCTCGTGCTGACCAAGGGCGACATCAAGGCCTTCCTGTCGGAGCCTGTGTACGTGGAGGAAAAGATCGATGGCGCCAACTTCGGCATCAGCATCGATCCGACGACGTACGAGATTGTGACTCAGAATCGCAGCCACGTGGTGAACAGCGGGTACCACGCGCAGTTCTCCAAGCTGACGCCGTGGCTCTCGGCGCACTCCGCGGCGCTGTACGAGATACTCGAGCCCGGTCGTGAGGTGCTGTTTGGAGAGTGGTTGGTCGCGCAGCACTCGATCCACTACACGCGTCTGCCGGGCTACTTTGTCGCGTTTGATCTCTTCGACAAGGTGACCAATCGCTTCTACTCGCGTCCGGAGCTGGAGGCGCGGCTGGAGGGCAGCGGCATCCCCGTCATCCGCTGCATCACCGGCCCGCGCCTCCTCACCGCACCGGAACTGACGGCTCTCGTGCAGAGCGACTCGGTGTACTACGATGGCAGGGTCGAGGGTGTGTACGTGCGCCGCTGCGAGGGCAAGTACACGATTGATCGTGCCAAGGTGGTGCGGACGGACTTTATTGCGGGCAACGATCACTGGACGAAGAAGGGCGTCGTATTGAACCAAGTTGTGCAGCCAGAGGAGTGACCAACAAGGGGAGGAGAGGGGGCTCTCTCTCTCCCTCTTTTTCTCTGTCGCCCTTTGTCTTGCTCCCTCACTCCTCGCTCTTGCCCTCCTTCCTTTTCAGCACTAACACTGCTACTCGATTTTTTTTCTTCCTCATTTTTGCGTTTTCCCCTCTCATTTTCATGAGGCCCATGTGTGTGTGAGTGGCGGTGTGGGTGTTCTCGAGGCACGTGCTTGTGGCTCTTCTTGCTCGTCCTTGCCAAGGGCACATGTCGACCTCAGTGCGATGTTTATTTTCCGTCTCGTGAACCGCACTGACTTTCCCACTCGGCACACGGTAAAAAGTGGAGAAAGAAATGGAGGCATGGTATCCTCGATCTAATCGGACACGTGTGTTCTTTCCTCATCACTTCTTTGATGATTCAGCTCTTCGCATTTTCTTCATTCGTTTCTCTTATCTTCCTTGTTTTCGTGTTTCTATTGCGTACGCAAACCACATCCGCAGATCGGTACGTATATATATACATTTCTCCCTCTCTTTCTTTCGTTCTGCCCGGATTCACGAAGTACAACCTTAATGAACGGCAAAAAAAACAATAAGAATAACACTACCAGTAAAAACAGTATACGCGCACTCGCATGTCCACCACTACACAGCGTCGTGGGCAATCAAAGAGTGTGGAAGCACGTACTCGGTAATCTGACATACTCCGTTTCCTTTCATTGGCCAAAGAAAAAAAAAAAGAACTCTCTGAGAACGACAACAAAAAAGACCAGGTTTTCTGCGCTGCATTGGGGGCCACGGTCTCTCGACTGAAGAGAAGGAAAAAACATGCGCATCCCTATTTCCAGAACCAACGGCGCGCGCAGCGAACTCTCTCTCTCTCTCTCTCTCGAATCCGACGAAGCGGCAACGTGGCGTGACAATGCATGAAATCCTCCTCCGCACACCGACAACAACCCCTCCCCCCACCCCCTCCCCTATCTGCACACTTGACTGACCACCACAAAGAAAAGAAAAGAAAACCCTTTCTTCGCTCCTTCTCAAGCCAATGAAATCGCTCCTCTCCGTGCTCCTCGTGGCCCTGCTGCTCGTGGCGCCGCTGTCCGCCTTGGCGGTCCCCGAGTACTACGTGCGCATGGTGAACCTTGCCCACCGTCACGGTGCGCGCAACGCGTACGTCAACGTCAACGCCTCCATCGTCTGCAACAACGACATTCCGTGCGGTGGTCTGACAGACGCCGGCATGGAGATGCTGGTTCAGATGGGCAACTACATGCACACGCGCTTCACCGACACGGACAACTATGTGCAGACGCCCCTGGTCGGCACGAACTACAACCCCAACAAGGTCTACTCCCGCTCCACCGCCGTGCAGCGCTGCCTCCAGAGTGGCGCCGCGTTCCTCAGCGGCCTCTACCCCAACTCCGCCAACTTTTACCCCGCCATCTTCACGTACAACCTCACCACCGACATCACCATGGTGACCGACTCGATCCCCAACGTGATGCTGAAGCGCTACGTTGACCTCATGGGCCTGCGCGAGGCCATGCTGCCCACGGTGGACCAGTACTTCACGTGGGACGTCATCCAGGCCATGGCGGCCGAGGCCTACATCCTCAACGAGCCGAGCTGCCAGAATCAGGCGATGCGCTTCGAGTGTGTTTTTGACATTCACGATGTCGCCGACGCCTTTGAGGTCGATGGCCGCCTTGCACAGTCCCCGGTCATGACCGCGAACATGGACGGCCTTCACGCCATGTGGGGCGCGTGGTACAAGTACCTCTTCGGCTACGACCGCACGCGCGCGCTGGACCTTGAGCAGGGTAGCTCGGGCCAGTTCATGGCGACGGACATGGTGAAGAACATCCGCACCTACCTCAGCGGCTCGACGGCGACGCAGATCTACCACTACAGCACGCACGACACCATGATGGGTCCGCTCGGCATCACCCTCGGTGACCAAGGCGATATTTCGCTCCAGCCCAAGTTCGGCGTGACCATCTGGATTGAGCTGCTGCAGAGCGTCGCGAACAACAGCTACTACATCCGCGTTAACCGTGGTACCCCCGCCTCCGCCGCCCCGTTCGCCTTCCAGGAGCAGCCCATCCAGCAGCAGTGCATGGACGCCAGCGGCAACGCGTACACCGCCACCAACAACATCTGCCCCGTCGAGGACTTCATCCGCTACATTGAGTGGAGCGAGTACAAGCCGCCGACGGGGTACTGTGTGGTCAACCAGACGCAGTACAACATGATGGGCTGCCCCACGCGCCTGTCCGATCCTGTGCCGCACTACTGCGATCTCTACCGCACCATGTGCCCGACATCGGCCTGTGGCGACGGGTACGTGCTGAACGCGGGCACGCAAAAGTGCTACCCGATTGGCAGCTCCGCGACCGGCACGTACGAGGTCCGCCTGGCGCAGATTGTGCACCGTCACGGTGCCCGCAACCCGAACCTGGCGTACAACCAGAGCTTCTTCTGCGGCGTCGCCTCGGCGTGCTCGCAGCTCAACACGCAGGGTCGCGCCATGCTGCGCGCCGTGGGCAACCACATGCGCACGCGCTACAACGATGCCAGCGTGGTCGGCAGCGCGTTCTTCGCGTCCGAGTCCTACAACCGCAGCCTCGTGTACACGCGCTCCACGGACTTTGACCGCACGATCCAGAGCGCGAACGCCTTCCTGATTGGCCTGTTCCCGGACGTGGAGACCTTCAGCCCGATTGTGTACCAGGCGAACAAGACGGTGGACTTCCTGCTCAACACCGACCCGATGCCGCCCGTGATGGGCAAGCGCTGGCTGAACAGCCCTTACATGGAGGAGACGCTCAACTCGGTCGTCGACGCGTACTTCACGTGGGCCGAGCTGCAGGCGGTCGCGGCCGAGGCCCACGCCAGCGGTGCCTGCGCCGACTTCGACGAGCGCGCCAACTGCGCGCTTGACCTGTACGACATTGGCATGTCCTTCCAGGCCACCGGCCGTCTCACGGACATGCCCCTGCTCACGGCGGCGCTCGACGGCGTCATTGCGGTCGACATTGCGTACTACCAGTACGCGTTCGGCTACAACGCGAGCAGCCCGGTGGACCGCGTCCAGGGCTCCATGGCCCAGAACCTCGCGCAGACGCTCATTGCGAACATGAACGCGTACCAGGTGCTGCCGTCGTACAAGATGTTCGAGTACAGCACGCACGACAGCCTCGTGGCGCCGCTCGGCGTGACCTTTGGCGACCAGTCCAACGACACCATGCTGCCCCCGTTCGGTGTGACGTACTCGGTGGAGCTGCTGCAGGACCTCGGCGACGACAGCTTCCACGTGCGCGTGCTTCGCGGCCACCCCGCGGAGACCGGCACCGGCACGTACGCGTACACCGACGATGGCTTCCCGATGCGCTGCATGGACGCGAACAACCAGGTCTACACGGCCACCAACAACGTCTGCAAGCTGGCCGACTTTGCGCGCCTCGTGGACTCGACGCAGCCGACCGAGGCGGAGGGCTACTGCCAGATCCCGGACAACCAGTACACAAACATGGACTGCCCCGCCACCGTGGCCGACGGCCGCCTCGTGCCGTACTACTGCTGGATCTACCGCGTGGCCTGCCCCAACACGGCGTGTGGCACCGACTACTTCCTCGGCACAGACATGCAGTGCTACTCTGACGCAGACTCGGCGTCCTCATAAGCGATCTCTCTTTTTTTAAAAATAGGTAATCTTCATGTTCGTTTTTCTTCTGTACGGTATCTCTCTTTTTCTCCCTTCCAGCTCTTCCGCTCACCCGTGAGTAGGAGGGAGCCTCATCATAGTGAACTCTTTTTTCCCTTCTTTCATGTCGTTACCCTCATTCAAAACGAACACGTCCCAAACGCCAATGGCCTGTCGCCGTTTGACCAGATTCAGCCGTTCGCCGCGCGCGCGAGAGAGAGAGAGACTGAATGTGCGTCCCTCCCCCTCCCGTTGCAACGTGCAAGAAACCCCCACCTCCACGATGCCCCCATGAAACGCCACCCCGAAAGCGAATGCAAATGTGGAACCGCAGCCCCGCGCGGCCGCTCGTGTTTATGCTCGCCCCCGTCCGTCGCCCCAACCCCCCGCACCCCCCCCCCCCCCCCCTCCCCGCCCCAAACACCATCCCCACCGCACAAAAGCCAAAAAAAAAGAGCCCTCCCAGCCAGGCACCCCACAAACCGTGCCGTTCAGCCGTCCTGCCCCGCCACGTGCCGGGCCCACGCAGCCAGAGCCGCCGCTCCCCAGCCCCGCGCACCGACGCACAGGCAAACAACGCCATGCCAAGCCCAGCCACGGTGTAGGGGAACGCCCACGCGCAGCCGTGCGAACGAGAACGGCTTACACAGCACGCGCCACGCACGATTGCTGTCGGCGAGGGCGGTTGGTGTTCCCCCCGGGTTGCAAACGCACGTGCTCCGCGCCGGGGAGGCTCTCCCCGCGTGCCCAAACACCCCACGCCGGCCCCGCGCCACCCGCGCGCACGGCGGAGGCAGGGAGAGCACAGCAACGCCCCAGCACCAACCCCGCGCGCCGCGAGCCCGGCGGACGGGTTGTGCCAGTCCCCGCCACCCCACGCCCCGCGCCGACGAAACGGTGCCCCGGACCAGCGCCAGCCCGTGCCACGCCGCACGGGTCGGGAATCGCCGGCGCACGCCTGTCGCTGCATTCCTGGCGGCGCCGCTGACCCCAGTGAGGTGCATGGGCGTTCCGCCTGCACTCCCTGGCGCTCCGGCGAAGCGGAGGTCCCGCCGCGGGTGGCGGTTCGGGTTGTTAGCCGCCCCGCGCACCGCCACCGCCGCCACAGGGGCCGAGGCCGCGTGCGTTTTGGGCCTGCGTTGCTGGCGGCGTGTCGGGGTGGGGTCGTTTCGTGTCTGCTTCCTCCCGCGTGCGTTCTCGGGGCCGGCGCTGGCCCCGTCGGGCGTGCAGCCGTCGGGTTTCGATGGCCCCGCGCCGCTGCACGGTGGGCGGCGGGGCTCGCGGGGGGCCGGGCCCGTTGCTGGAGCGGCGCGGGCGCTCTGGAGACGCGGCACCTGGGGACCCGGGGGTGCTGGCTAGCCTGTCGCCGTTGGGGGGGGGGGGGCTGAGCGGTGGCGCTGAGCCTGAGCGGCATAGCAACGCACCCATTCCGCCGCCCCGGCAAAGTGAACAGGACCAGCTTGGCATCCACCCACCACCGACGCGGCAGCCACATCACACCACGCGCCACGTCGGCAGCGTGACGGGTGTCTGCCGCGCCTGGGTTGCTGCCGCACCGTGCGTTGGCGGGGCACGGCGTGTGGTTGTGTTGGGCCGCCATTTGGCCCGGCGCGATGCCCAGGCGAGGCCAACGGCGCTGGGGACCTGCTTTGGCGGCGGTGCGGGCGTTTCAAAACGGGCCAGGGCCGCCCGCGCGCGCTTGCATGGCTTTGCGGGGCCGCCGCCCCCGTGTGGCCGGCTGCGCGGTGTGCGCAGGGGGCCGGGTCGTCCGGCTGGTGGGCAGCCGGGCCTGGCGTTCGGGGGCGTTGGTGTGCCTGCCCAGGGCGGGGCAACCGGGGCGGCGGTGCTGGGCGAGGACGCGGCGCCCGAGGCCCCGCCCCCGGCGAAGGCCAACGCGACGCCAACAGGGACAGCGGCGCACCCAACCGCCGCCGGCGCAGCGGCCCGGCGGCCCGGCCGGCCAAACCCACTGGCGGGGCACGGCACGCAGATCCGCCGCACGCCCAGCGCGCGCGCCGCGGCGGGCGAGACCGCGCGGGGTTGCGGTCGCCGCGCTGGTGGCGCCGTGCCGGCGTTCCCCGCTGGGGCTGTCTGTGTGTGTGGCGCCGGCCGGCTGCGGGTCGCGTGCGGGGCGGGGGTCGCCCGCTGGGCTGGGGCGGCCCTGCCTGGCGTTCCGGGCGTTCCGGATGCCCTGGCGCGGTTCGGGGAGGGCCGGCGGGTGGCGCAGTCCCGGAGCGGCGTGCACCGCAGCGCAACCCCGCCCGCCCCGCGGAAAAGCCACCGCGCCGCCAACGGGGCAACCGACGCACCAGCCCAGCGCGCCGCCCGGGCACAACGCGACAGGGGTTTGCGCACCTGGTAAACTGCCACGCCGCGTGTTGGCGGGCAAGGCGTGCGTGTGCGTGTGGCGCTGC